>NIUQ01001004.1:0-36567 GCA_002796945.1 Plectus sambesii | reverse complement strand
TTATTAAAAGCGCAATTACTTATTGGACAACCTAATATTTGTACCAGTCGAAGACGAAAATTTGCGAAAATTAGTACCTGCGAATAGGTCCAAAACGGCAAATTTGCGAAAATTAATACCTGCGAATATTAATACTCCTACAGTATATAGCAATCGACGGCCCTGTCACAGGCGTCTTTCGATGTTTGGATTTTCTTCATAATCTTTGCTGCTCTAACTGGGTTGTCGTCGTCGCAAGTAGTTTTGTGCCAAGCCAAGTAAGCCTACACGATTTTGACGCCGAGCTGATCGAACTGTGAGAAATATTTGATCATGCTCTCCGATTCTTTTCGTTTCCCTTTGCGCAGGTGACAGAAGAGAGAAGAAACAAAGGACGATATGAAGTGTCGCGCCGACTTTGATGTAGACTGCGTCTAGGACATTTTTATACGCTTCGCACTTTACCGCGGTCGATTCTCACCGGTGTAGCGAGCCGACTTCCGCTTTCTTCCCGACTGGCGAAAGTCGCGTGTTTGATCGTCTTCGTTGCCGTCGTTGTCGATCTCCCAAATAACTATCGAATCGTTGTTCAGCTAGCAGCTCCCCCTTGTCAACCTCTCGACTGGCCGTTGTCCCTTGCGCGATTGGTCAAACTGCCGCAGATCGATCGGTCTTTTCAGTTGATATTGTGGGAGGAGCAGCTATGTAAAATTAAGCTTGGGCGGAAGACAAACTTCTAGTGCTCAGCATCTTGACGCGTGCCGCAGCGATGTCTTCTTTGAGGTACGGCGCCGGCGGCTTATCTATTGTGTTGCAGATTTCTTTTGCCAACTTGCTTGGGTGCTGCTTCTGCAGTGCAAAGGCGACTGCTTTGGCCAACCACACGGCCAGTCGCGTAGTTAAACTGGTGATGACCCAGCATGCTGTCGTTTGTCGCGTTGACTTCAGCCTTGAGCCAACTCAGCTGAATACCATGCAGATCTTCAGTAATCTGACTATCAGCCAGCAACGGACCGCAGTTCAGCTCGACAGACTCAGCGGCGAGATTGAAGTCCATTGAATCACGACGATTATGAACAGCATCACATCTGATATTATGGTATCTCAAAAGTTCTCAGCGTTTTGACTAGTACATGTCTGATCACCAATAACTCTGTTAATACGCAACCAAATTTAATGCGGTTTGTTGCACCTTCTAGAGTAACCTCTAACTTAGATACCGTTTTTCAATTATAAGAATCCGATCATAACAGAATGCACTAATCCTCATTTTCGCGCGTTCTTCACACATTTGGTCTGCTTAAGGTTAAAAAATGCGGAATAGTACAGGGTGTCTCAGCGAAGTCCGATGATTTGATTTTTGAATAACTTTTTTCATCATGCACCGATTTCGACCGTCTTAATACCATTTTGTAGAGCGTGTAAGGCAAATGTTTTCTTACCTTATGATCAGCTCAAACGAATAAGTGTGAAGGGAGCTACAAGGGTTCGAACTTAGGTATCCGTTTTTTCGAAAAATGAGGTACAGAGTCCGCCACGACTTTGATCGATTTGATATTACTACCATTTTTAAACCACACAATCGATTTAAATGAAATCTTACAGGAATATAACAGGCTGGTTAAATTGTTGTTATTCTGAGTTTCAAGTAATTTGGTTCAGGCATGCTTTGTAACCATGCGTTTAAATGCAACTCCTGATTTCGCGCAGAATACAAAAAAATGATACAATTGGTTTTATGAATAACTTGACCCGGAATATTTCCACTGAGCTGAAACTTGACCGACATAAACTGCAGACATTGGGGTGTTGTTTGAAAAAAGAATTATTGAACTTGGTCATGGCGCTGTAAAGATATGGCCATGCAAAGATAGGGTCCCTTTTTCAGGCGAATTTCCTGTGGCGCGCAAAGTGTATAGTTACTCGCTTGAAAAATGGGATCTTGTCTTTGCATGGCTATATCTTGACAGCGCCATAACCGAATTCAATAATTCTTTTTTCAAATAACACCCCAATGTCTGCAGTTTATATCGGTCAAGTTTCAGCTCATTGGAATTATTCCGGGCCAAGTTATTCAAAAAACAAATCGTCGCAGTTCGTTTTGACAAACCGCTTTTCGAAAAAAACGGATACACAACTGCGAACCCTTGTAGCTCCGTTCACACTTATCCGTTTGATCTGATCACAACGTAAGAAAAAATTTGCCTTACACGGTCTAAAAAATGGTACAAAGATGGTCGAAATTGGTTCAGGATGAAAAAAGTTATTCAAAAATCAAATCGTCGGACTTCGCTGAGACAACATTTACATTCCCTTTAAAAGTTCGTAAAATGAGTTATTGTTATCAGATTCTTATAATTGAAAAAAGGAAATCTAAGTTAGAGATTACTCTAGAAGATGCAGCAAACCGCATTGAATTCGGTTGCGTATTACCGGAGTACTTTGTGATCAAACATGCACTAGTCAAAATGCTCAGAACTTTAAAGATACTATAATAGAAAACAGACGCTGACACACCTACGATAAGGCGATACTGTAGAGCGGCGTTGGCTGCTCGCAAAGCTCTTTTATTAGCAGCAACTCATCTCCTGCTGTATTAGCGGGGTCGCTGGCCTCATAAGGTAGTCTAATTCACTGGTAGTTGCTTGAAACGCCTCTTCGCCCATCTCAGTCGAGACGGGAAGGGTGGCGGTGCTTTGCCATCGTTTTGTATGCCTCCATTAGAGCGGCGGCTAACGAAGTTGCAATGGTGGGAGTGAGCAAAGGGGGACATGTACCATAAGTTGGTGGGGGAGGATAGTCTTTAGGCGACAATCTTTTCCTGCATGATTGTCCCAGTGAAGGGCAAATGTAATCACCTCTGATATGGTCAAAAAATTTGAATACTACTCACAAAAATCGCAAGCTATAAATTGCGAAGGTAAAATGCTTGTATCGATGATTGGCATATTGATATCGAATCGAACGACGCACAGTGTCCACCTATCCAACCCTCATTTCTTTCTCTTGCATTCGCTGAACGTGTCGAGCAATACAATCGTCATCAGTAAGGTTGATATCAACAAACTATTGAAAGAAGCGGACTCTTTCAGCGCAGCACAGCAGCGCTTGTCCCTCTCATTTATCCCGAGGATTCTGCATCGAATTCTTTATCTTCGCCGATAAAGAATCAACTATTCACGACTTATTAGAAGACAATGAGTTTCCACTCTACCGTGACTGACAGACATTCACCATGTCAACGTCTACCCTAAGCCCTATAAAGGACTTGCGCGCGACGTTGAAAGCAATTCGATTCGTATGAAGAACACATTTAAGATGAGGTCATCTGACTTTTACGCCGATAAAGTCACCGACTTTTACCTCGGTCTAACGGTCAGAATGGTCTAATCGTTTGGCGACTCACTAATGACCCGAGATCCGCTAAGTCAACCAAGGATAACCACTGCACTGCACTTGCCCGACGTCTCTAGCTTAGAACTCTGCTTAGACTGAATTTTTTGTTCATTTTTTCACGTTTTACTATCCCTTGTGTAAGTCTTATCTTTGATCCGATTACGCAAAAAAAGCCAAAAGCAATCATAAGTCCCTGTCAACTTCTTTCTTCGTTGAGCAAATCACACACCTGTAGGGTTACAACGATAATTTTAATAAGTATTGAAGCATAGTCAACAATTTTTGAAATAAAAAGTAATTTCTTTCAACCAGTGACTAATCTGCGGAACGACTATTCGATTAAATCTTTAAAACGGATTAAAACTAATTTCCGTTTATCATAAACATTCGTAAGATTTCTCTTCATTCAAACAGTAACGCTGTAACGGAGCGTGGTGAGGATTTTTCCCGTTTGGCGAAACGTCACTTTCCTTGAAAATGGTGCCAGGTCTCGACGCGGTGAGGATTATCCCGGGAACCCACTTTAACTATTAATTTTATTATCAAATATTAACATTCTTTCCTCTGAAAGAACATGACACTGAGTAGAAGTCGTTGTTAAGTGGAGAACGAGACTAGCGGTTTGTCTCTCAGACGAAAGCACAATTTAGCCGCAACTTAAAGCACTAAATCATGCGATGTGAGCTCGAAAACAAGAGATATGCCATCTAAATAGCATGTCAGCATCCTTTGATTTCTCAAATCGATGCCAACGCGTACCACATCATAACAGGCACGCATTGCGTTGGCCGAATGCGCAACTGTCTGCTTATCTCTTTAATCCGTTGGCATCATAATTATTTATATCAAAATTAGAGCGAAAAGCGTGGATGCGAAAGGGACCGATTCAAAGAGGGGATCAAATTTTGGGATATTTCTTTCAGAAGTGCAAAATGAGGAAATCCAATGGCGTCAAATCTAGCGATCGTGGTGGCCATTCGTCATAGATATTGAAGGATAAAAAACCATGATAAATGTGCGCAACGAGTTTAGTGGTGCGATGAAGAAGAAAACTTTGCTCAAATGTACCTTTCATAGACAGGCATGCGTATGAAAGTCATTGAATTTGGCCACCATATTGATGAGTGAAAGGGATTGGCTAGTTAGTTGTGAAACATGCAGTACTAATGCTTCTAATACCGTATGTATTCAGGTAGCGTGAATCTTTCGTATAGTTTGATTGCCCATTCGAGTCATTAATTGTATATAATTTCTCATGTCTATGATAGGTACCTAAAAGTAAGGAAACGCTTTCAAACGATCAGTATTGTTGTGCAAATCACTTAATACAAAAAATCCTTTTTGGCAAGGATGCTAAATAATTGCAGTAAAATTTATAAATTTAGACTTAATGAGAAAATAGGGGGACGGTCTCGAAAATAACTCTAGTGAGTTACTGAAATCTGTGTCACTATGAGGATACTTAAGATCGTTCTCCATTTACAACACTTCGATGTAACAAGAACAGATGTATTTAAAACGCGAACGGTAAGCTTTTATTTCACTACCGACGAAAGAAACAGTTTCTGCGTATCCACAAAAGAAACATTGCCTCAAAATATCGGGGAATGAAAGCGATTGATTTGCGTCAGTTTCAATTTCACTCAGTGAGCAACAAATACAACGAAACGACGATTAGCTGCACAAAGTGATGCATAATACAGGGTAGTCCAGAATAGGCATAACACCTCCTCAATTATTGTTAATGAAGGTGTTATATTTATTCTGGACCACCTTGTATAATTACGGTAATCTTTCAATCCTTGGTGGTCTGAAGACAACATATTTGTGGAAAAAGAACAGCAGCACTTATTGTATTCCCAATTCTCCCATAGGTATAACGGATTGGTGTAGGTACTGTTGGGGTTGAACGAGGTGTACTTATTCAGCGACCAACGTCCTAACAATCCACTAATGCAAGAGAGCGATGGGAGCACAAACGATCGGCGAGTAAACAAAAAACGCAGAAACTGACCAAAATGAATCCGAGTCGATCACTATGACTGCACGATGTGAGAGTACTTTCGAAATACAAGTTACAATGCAATACAATAACATTTAACTTTAATAAGTACGAGAGCTTGATGAGAAGAACAGGCCCAACAAATTACAATAACAAACAAGAGACCAAACAATATTTACCAAAGAACATAAGCGTTTTCTGGTCTCATCACGATCTTTATTCACGTAATCATCCATTCAAGCCAAAGGTGCACGTCCAAGTTCCTGAAAATGGTTCATAGAGTTAATAACGATACTCTGAGCAATATCAATATAGATTTTTTTGCGGATAATATGTTTTAAATGTTTTATACTCCTGGCAATATGAATACATGCATTTTCCTTTGTATAAAGATTATAGTATTGCATATAGCATTTAAGTTTAGTCACGCTTGAATTCTGCTAAGAAACATAGTATTGGATCAAGAATGTTCAAAATCTCGGATATTTGTCACTGTCTAAAACCGTGAATCCATCTAAAAAAATTAAGGATAAGATAAGAACATGGGATCGATTGCATAAAATTTATGTGATTACATTTTCCACATTGTCATGAAAAGTTCTGCGTTATCATCATACATATTGTAGAGCGATGAGTGATGCGGGAAAAAATGCAATTATATTTCTATATTTATCATTTATATAATTTTTATGAAATCAGCCTCAGAAGTACTCTCAAATTTTTTGCTTTTCTAAAAACGTTCCTGTTGGACCGTAGGCAGCGAAAATAAAATTGTGAAATTAGCGTCTGATCATGGTGGGACCAGAAGCTGGCCTTTCCTGATATCGGTTGGAAAACTCCAACTATGAGCATGAAAAAATGGCTTGAGCATCGATTGGCGAGTCACAGCCTAAGTAAATGAAACTTAGCAACGCACATCTTTCTTTTTCTGATCGAGGGCCTTGCGCAGCCGAGCACCAAAGTCTTTGTTCACTTTGGTAAAGTTCTCCACCTGTCGATCTTGGATGAAGCTATCAGCATTCGTCAAATGTCCGGCGATGTTCTCAACCAGACGCTCTCGCGCTGGCTCATCGAGAACCTGCAAAGGAGTTCGATTATATATGTTACACCATCTGATCTCAGTGATATCTAAGGATCATTTGTTACCGTAGACTTACTTATTCGTCTTCCTACCGAGCGGTTGCATCCAACCGCTCTCTCCCGTATTATTAAACTATTAGGACGTTGCCCACTAAATAAGTGCATACGGTTGAGCCCCAACTACACTAGCTCCTACGACTAATATCTGCGGAGGATTAAAGTTACAATAAAATAGGGTGTTAAGAAACGTTGACAAAAGCGAAAAGTCATGGACAACTTCCTTAAGAGACTCAAGCTACGCATCAACGGGAAAGGAAGTCCAAATAACTAAATAAGAGAAGAATGCCATGGCAATCAGCCATATAAACACAATAGACAATCAAGCAGCCCCTTTACCTTGGACCAGAAGATGCCGGGTTGGGTGTAGTTATCGTCATCGGCAGAGTTGTAGCGCGCGACGTCACCGCTTAGCTTGAAAGTGCTCTCTACGGCCGACTTCTCTTCCTGCGGGCCGCAGAAGCTATTCGGATGAAAGTTCGGGGTGCCGTCTGCAATGGCGATCGATGAAATTGATCACGGTTCGCATGCTCTACGGTACATGTCGTCATATAATCACATGTATATAACTCCCCGAAAGTTCAATAGTCCAAAATTTTCTACTATTAACGCAAAATCGAGCCAGCACCATAGCGAACAAAAATTAGCGAGCTTTCGGCGTAAAAACGCCGTTTTTACCAAAAAATCATATCTTGGCTTTTATGTGCGTAAATCGATAGAAAGAAACGTTACAGACTTTAGATGCAGTTTGCCATAATAATCGCATTATTGATCGAAAATTACTGACTATAAATGATAATCTCGCTAAATCTTCCACATTCACAATAAATGAACATTACTAACCTTGACTGTGAATACAAAACTCTCCATCGCGCTGATAGTTGCTAACACGCGCCTTATAAGGGCAATTGATGGGCAGTTGCATGAAGTTAGTGCCCAGACGATGGAAGTGAGTGTCGGTATAGGAGAACAAACGACCTGCAATCAATTCATCAGTTCAGCATTGCAGCTACAATGAATTTCGTTTATATCGGCCACCAAAGACCTGCACATTTTGACCGGTAAAAGCGAAATTTGGCTATAACCGAACTAGTCAGTACGGAAAATATGCTTTGAGACTGAAAATCTCAACTCAATATACACGAAACATCATTAAAACCGAAACTGGTATAAGCGAAGTTGACTGTATAGACGTAACTGCTTAATCAGTAACAAGAAAATAAAGCGTTGGTCCTCTAGCAATAATGCTTAATAGCGTAGGCGCCGCAGCAAACGTGCTCAATTTAGTGCGAGCTTTTTTATTACTGGTCGAAAAATTTTGACAAAACAAGTGCTAATGAAGTCGAATAAAAACTTACCCTGCAGCATCTTGTCAGGGGAGAATTCAATGCCAGGCACGACGTGCGACGGCGAGAAGGCGGCCTGCTCAACCTCGGCATGGTAGTTGACCGGGTTACGGTTGAGCACCAACTTGCCCACAGGGATCAAGGGGAACTGCTCGTGTGACCACACCTACAACACAAAGAAATTCACTTTAGTCATGTCTAGATCTGAAATAGGGTCGGGAGTTGGGATTGGAGAGTTCTTTTTCTCCATATTCTTTTTGTATTATTCACCCTGCGGGTTACATAGGCCGAACATAAGTCCACCGAAAGAAACAAGCGATATAAAAATTTAAGAAACTTTGTGAGTACCCCTTTTACATCATTTGAGACATATCCCCGCAGCGAGCATAATAGAAAAAGGATACCTTAGTGACATCGAAGGGGTTGAACTCGTGACGTTCGGCTTCCTCAAACGTCATGACTTGGATCTTAAATGTCCAGGAAGGAAAGACGCCATGGGCGATCGCATTGAAGAGGTCGCGCGTCGCGTAGTCAGGATCAGTCCCAACCAGCTCGTCCGCCTTTTTGGCGGGCAGGTTCTTAATTCCCTGATCCGACTAAAAGAATCAACAAATGGATGCTATCCAAATAATTACTAAACAATTTTTAATCGCAATATAGCTAAAATGACATCGAAGAGCTACTTTTGCACAACTATTTCAAGTATAGTAAGCAATTCTGACAAGCGTGATTATAGAATTATCATACGATACAACACGTTCATTAGGAAGCAGAGGTTACGGTAGCGTAAAGTCGAGTTAAGCTTTTAAAATAATACATTTAAAGAACACCTTATCCAGAGCGTCAAGTATAACATTTCTTTCATCTGTATAATTTCGTCGATTCCTTTATAATTCCAGTTTTATTATGAACTTTGGCTTTTTATTGTCAAATATAGAATTAAGATATAAATAACATCTTAAACATAGCGAAAATTGTGTTATGTTGCGTTTAAGTATCGGCGAGTGATTCCTCCGATTTGTAATCCCGGATAGATTTAAGTACGAATATATTATAATGACACGTAGAGTTTCACTATGAAATATTTATCCTAAATGAATGTATGCTCGCTTCTTTCAGAGCCTGTATCTCTCACGAGATTAAGTCAAGTTAGTTCAATTCCTCCTTCCTCGCCCCCACAAGCAACAATAAAATAGGTTGAAAGTTTAAAAAAAGTTCTCGCTGTACCAGGACATGGAACTTGCAGTAGACCGGTTCTCCTTGCTTGTTCACCATCTTGAAGGTATGAGAGCCGAAGCCATGCATGTGGCGGAATCCGTCGGGGGTGCCGCGGTCGCCGAACAGGAACATCACCTGATGAAGCGTTTCGGGACGCAGCGACAAAAAGTCCCAGAACATATTCGGATCCTGTAAAGAGACTGCGTTATAAAGTTCTCCGGTCGAAATTATTGGGCTGTAGCGTTTCGTCAAAATTTTGCGATTAGGAAGAAGAAATGTCATATTAAATAGGGTAAACTGCTTTGAAAGTCAATAGCGCATCTATCTATCAATTTATACACGTAAAAACTGACGGAAAACTGTCATTCTTGGTGAACTATGGTGTACAAGGTCCAAAAAGAAAGCTCCTACTGGCAAACTACGGTGCCTATCTCAGTTTCTTGCAACTGATCAGCAAATTACAACTTATCCTTTGCAAAAAAGAATAAAACCAACCTTCAAGTTAGTAACGGGATTGCGTTTTTGGCTGTGAATAAATTGGGGGAAGAGGAAGGAATCACGGACGAAGAAGATAGGAGTGTTGTTGCCAACAAGATCCCAGTTGCCCTCCTCCGTGTAGAACTTCATGGCGAAGCCGCGAGGATCCCGGACCGTGTCGGCACTACCGCGCTCTCCAGCTGAATGAATTAATGTTGATGATAATTAAACTACTGGACAGAAGACAATGAAAGTGATATTTTTTAATACGCCAGCTGAATACAATAAATGTCGCGGGGTGTCGCTCGTGTCGCACCCCAATGACTCCATTGTCACATTGCGATCTCAGATTATGTTGAGTCAGTTGTTAGTTAGTTCCGTCCCGGCGTAACCGTGTTTCATTCCCTTACTGTTTCCTTTCTATTGTTCCATCTTGGCTCAGTAGTAAGGGCCCCCGTTGATATTCGAATACTACCACAAAGAAAGAGCGCCCCGCAACAATATAACTGAAAGCAATGTTGATGACAATATATTTGATTTAAGGAAAATTATCATCAAAGTGTTTAATTTTTAGGTCATTTGACAAACAATATAGAGAGCTAGGTGTTTGAGGTGGAAAACGCATTCCTTATAATTTCAAACGCTAGCATGAGGCCCGTGAAAAGTTGTAATAATCCAGCGATAGTAAAGATAAAAAGAAGAATCCAATGAAATATCTTCACAAATACGCAATGCAGTATATAAGGTGCCCAAATGGAACATACCGACGGTGCTGAATCGAAGAAAACAGGGGGTTCGTTTCCCGACCGTCTCGAAAATTTTCGCCTTGCAGAAGCGAGTGATGTCATGCGTAACCTCAAAGTAGCCGTGAGCGCCTAAATATATATATGAATAAAATGATGTCATCATCACTATATGGAATAAAAAATAACGTCATAATCAATATATTTGAATTAGAAAAATATTTAAAGCTTAAGATCAACTGACCCGAACGCGATTACACGGTCTTTTAACATAATTCCTCATTATCGCATTCAAATTCGTCACTTTTGCACTCAGCTTGGCCAGATAAGCGTTCCAAGTGAGTGCAAAGATGACGAGATGGAATGCAAAAGTGACGAATTATGTGTATACTTAGCATGCACAAAAATTTTAATTACCGTATCTTAGTTTTGCAGCAAAGTTTTATCAGAAATGGTGAATGTGCGGCTCTGTAAGTTAAATCCTACTTCTGACAGTTTGAAACTTCGACCGTTACAAAATACGCTCACACACATCGACTGTATGCAGTGGACGTGCAAACGTGAGCTTTCGCGGCGCTTTATTGCATTTTCACAAAGTGTGTGGATACGATACATCGCCTGTCATCACAATTTGTTACTCCTACATTCAATTTCGTTATCTTTGCATTTAAATAGAACTTTAGTTTGACGAAATGGAATGCAAGAGTGGCGAATTATGAAAGGTGGTGTTAAACGTTCGTTGTGCGTGTGACAAAAATATAAAATAATCGATGCGACATCGAAACTTGCCTAGCCATCTAGGTGCGACCCAAATGGCTGCTACTAATACTAAAAGAAAGTCAGTAGAATGCAGTGGCTAACTTTACAGTAGAGCTCAAATAGAAAAGAAACCCAGATCTTGAAGACACTTCGTACAAATGCTACATGCCGCAGCATCAAGGCAAGACGAAGTTTTGAATACGCAAGCGTCACAAAATGCCTTGCATAGTTCATTTACCGAAATTAATCGTTAAAACTTCACACTAAAAGTACAAGACTGACTACGCGCATGTTTCAAATGGTAACGATTGCAATAAAACTGCATAACATTTGAGAAATAAAGAATGCAGTAGAAATCGTTTATTACGATAATTCACTTCCAGTGGTCAAATAAGGCCTCTTTTGTTTTGAACAAGGAAAAATCGTGTATAACGGTAATTGCTTATACCGGTTTAAATCCGCCAGCTCCCCATTCACCGGTACAAACGATTTCCACTGTAGTTGCATTAAACAAATTCTGCAGAGGAGCTTAAACGAAAAATTTTTTGACTGACCGGCGCCTTTGGCGTGGACGACTCGTTCGGCAATGCGTTCGCGGTCGAAATGGGCCATTTCATCCATAAAGACGACATCCTGCATAAGCACCGGTCCGCGCGGACCCGCCGTCAGCATGGCGGTCTTGTTGCCGATCGGCGCACCGTTCGACGTCGTTAGCACTGCCGGATGCTGAAACAGTCTCTCTTTGGTACTCCTTTTGAGTCCGTATCAGGCATGCGACGGCCGACCGGATACTGTAGGGTTAGAAATATTCGGTGCTACTTAATTTCGGTGGTCGTCCGAACCACCGAAATCACCGAAATTTAATACCACCGAATAATTTATACCCTTAAAGTATTCTACTGTCACATTCATATGGCGAGTTCATACCCACCAGTAAAAAGCGAACCCTGAGAATGAACGGGACAAACGCTAGGGAATTTTTACTCCTGTAGGGGAGACAAGCGCCTAATAACAATTCAGTCGAAACTGGATCAGTGCCAATCGACCCGGCAAGAAAAACTGTTGCAGTTATCCGGTTTTCGATCATGTACAAAACAGGGCAAAAAAGGTTAGTGCGTGGGAATTGTTGCACTTAACCGGTTCACAATGTATGTATGTATTTATCATCGCTATGCAAAACAAAGGGTCGTAGCCTCTTTGGCCTGCTTAAGCGTTCCTTTGTTTTGCATTACGCTGATAAATATCCGCATATTACTACTGATCAATACTCCTGCATAGTACGGTCCCAGAACCAGCCGTTTCAATGAGAATAAGCGTTGATCTATGGTAAATTATTACGCTGAGTGACTTCGGAAGTTTGTTTACAAGATTACCAAAAAATAATATTTCCATTTATAGGAGCATCAAGTTATCAATGATATTAGAGGAAATTTGTCATTCTCACCGCCTGAGACATCTTGAAATCACTCAGTTGCTTTGCCACTGGTTCAGCCATTGTTAGCGTCTTTTATTTTTCTGCACAGAATAAGAAGTACTTGTTGAAATGCTGCAAAAGAATTCTTTTATCAAACAGGCTGCAAAAACTGCCGCAGACGCACGCGATAGCCTCAGAAAACGCGGCGCGAAATACGAATAAATGACCGCAATGGTAAGCCTGTGTCTTGTGGCCACCCCCTCACCACCGCGTTTCGCCTTGCAGTACGACTGTGATATCGTGTTAGTCCGCGTGGCGCGCTTAGGTTAGCTACGGCGGTCCGCATAACGGACAGCACGAACAGCCAACTGAGCTGCTCGCGTGCAAGAGGCCATTTCCTCAGGCGTGATCCTTGAGTACTNAAACAATGGGATGAGTAACAAGAAATCACAAAAGGAACGTAAATGGCTCGATGGCTTTGATGCGATTATCGCAGCTCGACGTATTGAGAATGTTGTAGCTCGACAATCGTTTACATTAACTGCCCATGGGTGCTCTGCTATCCTTTAATCTGACCTAATCACATTTTTCAATTACGCGCGCATTCATGGTTCACGCTTTCACCATTTATCTGGCTGTGGTCAAACAATGGCGGTGGTGGTGGCCATGGTGGCCATAAGGGGGGTGGCCACAAGACACAGACTTACCGACCGCAATCTTGACTTTTGCGTAAACCAACTATCTCGATGATGTGTGCAGTAACAACACGAACAGCAATCAAAGTGATAACTTTAGAAGCATCATCCAATAACAGCAGCTCTTCGCCGAACACCTTATACAGAATACAATAAAGATTTAATCGACGATGGCAATCTGTACGGTTCATTAACAAGAAGAACTAAGAAATTGATGCAAATTGTTGATAACCATTTTTTAAAAATTATTTGCAGAACCCGCTGAACTCAGTTTAACGCGCGCACAGGGGAAGCTAAGAGACAAACTGGAACGAAGAAAACGCGAAACGCAAAGCAAACAAGTGCTGCATTGATTATAAAGCACAATGTTACAAGAGAATAACTTCATGAGAGTTTACTATTCTGCCGACCTACCGGCGCAATCAACTATTGAATGAGACGTGCCAAAGGAGAGAGTGAGATAGAGGCGAGAACACAAAATATGACATCACTCAGAGAAAACACCTCGGCCGTGCAAAACAAGCCAGCGCGCACGGATGACGTAGAGTGACGTCACGCGCTGGGATAAACTGCGCCGCAGACAGCCTCAAGCAACGCTATTCGAATCGCCTTTACAGATGTATGTATAATTAGTTCAAGCTCACGGATTGTTATAAATATATAGCGCGTCTACTGCTACAATCGAATTTTCCGGTAAACTTGGGATTAAAAAATGATTTTTTATACCGAACACAACGCCTGATGTCATTGACAGCCTCAAGCCAAAGTTCTAGACTATTCTAAGCAGTGAGCCCAGACGCGAGCGTCGAAAGTTTATGAAATAAGGGAGGTTACAGCCTTGACTACAGCCAGCCGCCAGCCAAGGAATCTACGACCTACTGGCGCGAGCAGTCTTGACTGCACTGACGGGTTACTTTTCACTAGTAAACAGTAAACATGGGTACTATCGGGTAAATATTATGATGGTCTGTTTTAAAAGGTTGCGAACTGCGCGCAAATTGTTGGAGAAATGTATGCATCTAACTCAGTAGATAATAACAGCAGAGCCCATCAAACATTATCCCATCTTTGAGCGAGTCGTACTTTTGACCATACTTTGCAATTTAACGACGCAATGATCTTTCATTTAATTACGATTGATGAAGGCCAGCTCAATAGCGGCAATTGTCTGACATACTGTGAATTGTTCTTCGAATATTCACTCTGAAGTACAGCGACATTAAGTGTAACACCTGCGATCTGTTGGCAGACACAACTCGCATTGTTGGGGAAACATTCCGTCAAAGTTCAAGTGACTTAAATTTTGTTTCAAACGCAGTTGTACTATGGCTCATAAAGCAGTTCACCAAACCACATTCTTACCCACAATAAACTCAAGTTATAACAACGCCAGCTCTCAACAAAAAAGCTCTACCATCGTCACTTGCCGTCCGTTTCTCTATCTCACAGGCACAGCTGCAGAATCGAATTTTGATTACATCTTGAGTTGAAACAGAGCTCAGCAGTTGCGGATAAGCTCATCTGGAGTTCACATCTATTCATGTCTAACTCGTGATTTAATTTCTGATGCGTATGATCGCGGGAGTATTTGTAGCGTGAGACTCAGATAAGACGAGCTCTTTCAGCCACCGATTAGCTGCAGCTACTTCTATCATGCCACATTTCATCCAGGCGCAGAACGCCACCTTAGCAGCTGTTTGACGCTTTAAAATATTGTGACGTACCTGACTAATCGATCCTGTCTCTTTCTTTCTCCACAATGAACTTTAAGAAGAATATCCTCCTTTTGTCGTCGTAAACAAACAAAGTCCAGTCTTGTTCATAATGTACAGCTATTCTTCTGATTGTTTGCACTCTGCACAATTCTTGTGTTTTATTCAACAATATATTCACATTGTTTTGCTATCGTTTATGATTTTCGCTATCCAGCTTTCTATTTATCAAAAGGCAAGTATGCACTGCCCAGCTTGATAATAAATGCAAATCTGACATTATACAGATCTGCTTGCATATTGATTATTAATGTGGTAGATAACAGTTATGAAGGTTGTACAGCTATGCCGTATTGATATAAATAAAATATAATCTGAATGTGCAGGTATGAGTGACAAAGGGCTGACTCACGGCAATATTGATCTTGATTATGTAGGGCCCACTGAAGAGGGTTTTTTATGCGGCTGGTGCTTTGGTACGAACACAAGCATTCTATTGTACACCTTTAAGAGATATTCTATTGAATTTTTCGATTGTTTCGTGGTAAAGAATTTTGTGGATCGTCAGACTTCCGACAAGCTCCATTTCGCATTAGATGGTTCAGGAAAAGATGTTGCTGTTTACAGTAGCGTGCATTATTGTTTCACAGATAGGTGCTGAGTCAAGAGTGGATATTCGCGAAATTATTATTCCGTATATTTCAACTCTCTTTAATGACTGTATCAAATACACAGCAAGTTTCATAGAGAACCAAGGAGCTACAACAATAAATAGTGATAATAATAATCCATACTTGGTAGATTTGAACTGTGTCACGAATATGGAGAAGCAATCGGTCATTGCTGCAGAAGCCGCCTATGCGATAGCCTCGAAGGGATCTGTGTGCAATATATCTGTAACTTCTAATGAATGGCAAAGCAGAATCTTGATTAACATAAATAGAGATCTAAAGCTCGAGGTCATTAATTATTTTGAGAAGAAAAGCACTCCAAGTGATTTCAGTGGAAAATATTTAATAATGGCGCACAATAGCGAGAAATGCGCGAACTTAGTGGCCGAAGCTCTGTTATGGACGGACTCTTACACTGCTGTGATTCAGGATATCGAACAAATATTTAATGCTAATTGTCCGAGTTCAGTTTATTCAAATAACTTAAAGGCCAGTACGATATCGAATACGAGTATCTGGTCGGATTACCTAGGGTTCTTTACTGTATTACTTTTTTTAATGGCGTTCATTTGTTTAGGTTGGTATGTCGTGTACAAGAGGCATGCGGACGCTTGCAATTCCTATAATAGCCAATAGAAAGAAGTATCTGTTTTGCCTGTTTTGTAGTTCCAGTCTTCAGAAGGACTATTGACAGCAGAAAATATAATGACTGATACAGTTGCGCAATGGGGTGGTTAAGCAACATCCGCGTAAACATTTCTTTTCAATACGCGTAGCATAATTCAGATCAATATTCTTGTCGGTCAGCCCTCTGTTACTCATAACAACACATTCATGTTTCACTTTCCTTCTCCCGCACGAAGCAGGTTCGCACGTACTTCATCGTTTAGTATCATAGCAATATTCTCTCTTCAAGCAAATCTGAATCTGTTCTGCGTAGGCCATCCACCTGATCAGCATTATGCTTGCTTTTGAAGGAATAAAAGTGTATTTTGTCGAAAAATATGCACGATATCATAATTTTATCAATGCTCGCTTAAGAAGATATGGAACTATACAGTATGCAGAGTTTTAAGAGTAACCGGTGTAAGTTATACTCATACATAGTAAAAAATTTGAGGAACAATACGCCTTTGCAACGTGAATTTGATAGCTATATTCTGCACGCTAACTCAGACTCAAGAAATGCGTAAATAAAGGAAGAAACCCTTGTTTGAAAACTGCGGAACGGAAGGACTTGCTTTGTGTCAAATCTGTGTTCTCTTATCAGCTGCAAATCCAACAAAATTAGGAATGAGCAGCGCAAATACATTCACAGATAATTTTATTATATTCTTTATTTATAATTTTCTGAATCATCTTTGAATACCAGTGCAATAGTACTTAAAGGGGACCTCAAGGCAAACAGTGAGGTGGTCAAAGTACATCAGTTCCATGATTTGAGTAAAAAGTTTTGCATTTTTTCCCGAAGCAAGCGTGGAAAGAACGAAAAGGCGAAGAAAAAGAAAATCGTAGGATGCTCAGGTTGCTGCATTGTGTCTGTAAGGTATTTATGAATTTTGCGCACAAACCTGTCAAAGACACATAAAATCCATTTCAGATTTATGAATATCGCAACTTGTGCACCCTACATCCTTTAACTTTTTCCCATTTTCGTTCATTTAGAGCCTTTATCGATCAAAAAATGCAAAGTTCGCATTCTGCGGGCATGAACGACAAACTCAGGCCAACCAGTTGCTACTTGAGAACCCTTTTAATAAGCATTACCAGCTCAAAGAATCACAGCAGTTAGTAATTATTCGAGGAAACCAGTGTTCACCAAAGATCCTCAGCCTGTTCAACATTAGTCTCTCTCGTCTCAGAACGATCATTCTTCGCGCTCTCTTCCCAACCGCGCTGCAGAAGGTATATCAAGTGAACACAAAACCTCCACCAAGCGGCCAAGACTTCCTCCTTGCCATGGGATGCGGGCACATTGTCACAATAGGGAGCCATGACTTCCAACATTATCGACGGGAACGTCTGCCACATAGAGGCGCTGAATCGGTGCTTTTTCAAGCGGTCGTAATGGTCGGCGCCAAGTTTATGAGCGCTTCGGACAAGCAGAGTGTTGCCGTTTTTCGGCGTCGACCAAATATGCAGTAAGCGGTTCAGTTCGTCTCGCATCACCTTGCCGTGCGTGTCTAATTTCACGTGACGGCGCAGATCCGCTATCTCAACGCCGCCCAAATTCCACAGCTTACGGTAGTCGACGCCCTGAAGCAGAGAACGGCTTAATAGTGATTTAGTTAGCCTAGATAACCTAAGAAGTCTCATTTCTTTAATACTTGAAAGGTGTGTTCACTCTTAATCCCGCTTGTACCATTTCCACTTTAACAAGGATACTTTTAAAATCAAGCGGGACATTCTTCCATACAAACAAGACGTTTTACCAATCAAAAATGACACTTTCAAAGTCAAACAGATTGAAAAATGTCTGCTTTGAAGTGGAACATTTCTGGCCAATGGCGTTTCGTTATACATTTCCGACAAAGTGACGGATTTTTAGGGAATTAATTGCTCTCCAATTGGAAGCCCCGGACTCCTTTTTAAAGACAAAAACAATGTTCATGTGTCAGTACTATGTAATAGTTTACATAATAAAGCAATAGAAACAATCATATTTTCCTCGATTTCAGTGACGAAAAATTATCAATTCTAATTTAAATTGCTTTCATAATCATATAATATCCAAGAAATGACAAGGGGCAATTCTATTATGGCTCGAACAACTGCTATATTGTCAATTAGGCAACGGAGAGCGGAAAATAAGATTTTCCTCGTGGCAGAGCATGATTTAAAAAGTGGGCAAAACAGTGAAAATTGATCAAACTAATTACAATTCCTGGATTTTTGAGCAAAAAATCAAACGCTTGCTCATATTCGTACCTCTTTTTCCGTTTAGAAGCCTCAGAGTTTGCGTTTTGTTTTCACAATTCTCTTATCTCATTCCAGCGCCTAATTGAAGCGTAGGGGATCTACTAAAAATACTGGCTTTTTGGTATTGGTAGCCTAGTTGGCATGATACTGCGCCAAAAAGTACGCAAAAACTGAAGAAAATCAAGCTTAAAAAGACCTATAGAGATTCTCTTTTGGGATGTGCTGGATAAATCCTTGTGACTGGATAAAACCGATATTTAGGGAACTGTCGTAATGGAATAGCCCGAGAAAGCTGCTTACTTGAATGAGAATACGGTAGAAAATCTCAGTGCCAATGTTGGCATATCCGCGATCTTTTTTCAGCCTAGTCCAACTCTCCATAATGAGCACTTTGTCCACCTCGTCCGGTTCATCGTTATTGTTTATGTCTGGTTTTCGACGGCTAAAGAGAGTTCGCCGATGCGACGGCGCGCAACCCATCGTCACATAGGTTGAATGAGTGGCGCCAGCGTCAAATATCTTGAACAAAGTTATAAGCGCTCTCTGCGGCTCAATAATGATGAAAGTAATTGGTGTTGCTGGCCGGAGCTTATCAGCAAACTGACGACGTAGCAGTAATAAAACTGTTATAGCGATGAACGCGAGACCACGTCATCAGCTGGCAATTGCGCAATATTGTATTTAACCGCGACCTTCAGAAGCGATCGGAGAGAGCGCAGTTTGAATATGAGAGCGAGTTCAGCCAAAACATACAGGGTGTGCCTGCAAAAGGGCACACAGAGAAAAACATGTGACGAAGCGGGTAAAGACGGACGGAAATGGAGGCGCCGCTCGCCTCTTAGACGTCGCTCTGGAAGCAATTTCTGCGGCCATGCTAACGCGAATTCTCAGTTGGGCACGACATCCGTGCCAACCGCGCGCTAATTCGGCGGTGTCAGCCGCCGAACTCCGACCGAACGCATCACTGTTCTTTCCACTCGGCGCACTTGCGCAAAGTATTTATGGCCTCTCTACGTGGCCGTTGTCAGTAAACGGAGCGCGAGCGCTATGGAAACCGGCGATACAGCTCTTTCAGCCGAGCGGAAATAATGTGATTGATCTAGTGCGGCCGCGATGATGTGATTAGGAACGGCACGGACTTGCTAATCTGCTAAATAGGGTGGAGAAGTTTGAAAACGAAATATTATTGATTAAGAAAATGGAGATCTAAAGAAGGCATTTGGCCAACGACACATTACGGCTAGAAATGTAATTGAAACGGCTTATTTGCGGTGCAGCACCTCTCTTTCAGTGATAGAAATATGTCGTGAAGCACGCTTTCCACTTTTATTAATGCGGAGGTCTCAGATTAACGCGGAATATTTGTTCTCTGCGGCGCAGTCAGTACTGATAATCACCGCATCAATCAGATACCCATGAGAACACTGGAACTACTTTAACCGTTGACGACTCACTATGGTCATTACAAGTTTAAATTAAGGTTTAAGCTTATGCGCTCGAATGACGTCATATGTCTACGACGGTTTGACTTTGAGGTTCGAACCGACACGCGCTTCGGTCAATTAAATAGGGCCTTTGGTTCAGCAGACAGCGTTTGACTGCCAAACCGAGAGCGTATTAAAGAAGATGCGGAGGTAAAGATCCCGTATTTTTTGAACTGCTCAATTGGTTGTAAAGGCCTCAAAGAAAACGATAACCGTCTCTTTGCAGAGTTTCCTACTTATCCCCTGGTCGACAGAATTGCCCCAATTTTCTATTTCTATCTGCGCTATCCGTCAACTCCTTCCCTATTATTTCCGTCAGTTCGCCTTCAACTATTAGGTGAACGTTGTGGAGGTACAGGGTTGTCGCATAGATTGCTGCACAAATATTGCTGGCGTCTTTAATCGTAAAAATTGATCAGTCAAAATGAATATTTACATATAGCCTGAACATCTATTAGGGGTTTAATTTTAATAATCGAATTTTAAAATACCTTCCACACTCCTCAATGCACGCCGCAAGGTGTTTGCAGCAATCACAAATGACAATACTGTCCTATTTCTTTCGAAAATTCTCGTGTTTATATAGGGCGAGGGTGTTCTGTTTGGCGCTTATCGGCGACGAGAGCAGTGTTTCCTTAACTTTCGATGTTGTCGCAAGTAACTCCGAAAGTTAAGGAAAAGTCCTCCTCGACGCTGATCTGTGCCAGACCTCGCCTAATATGAACACATTGTCATGTTGTCATGGATAAACATGCTGTCGCAAGTAACTCTAAAACCGAAGCCTCGGTCTTTGAGCAACTTGAAATTTGAGAAAGGGATTTTTCAGTGTATGAAAAGTTGAACAATTGTAAAACGTTTTTGCTTTCGATCTGGGAATACAAATAATCAAATACACTAGTAATAAACTTTGGCAAGTAATCCTCGACGTAGGCTTAGACCAGAGAAGTTGACATGTTTTACCGAATTAATTAACAATGGTAGCAAGTAATTGAGCTTTGGCCAACAATTCACGCGTACTTGGGAATGAATCCCTTAGAGGATCTCATACCTATTGGGTCTGAGCAATTTCGGCCGAGTGGGACAATTTCCATAGCATCCTAGTCAGCATTCCCCTTTTGAGATTCAACATACGACAGCTTACTTCTTCACTATATTGGATTTTTACGAACGCAACAAAGCATAGTTTCGCGTTCAAGCAGAGATGGACAGCAGGAGGCGGCGAGGCTGGGAGTGACAATACCAGCAGAGGTGAGCATAAGGGGATATCGAGCGCGCGCACTCCCTAGATACCTACTTTGTGATCCCTCGACGCAAAATTGTGCCCTCCTCTGGATACCAGCCGTCACTGGAAGCTTCCACATTGGTATTCTCGATAGTGAGAAGCGGCAGAATCTTTTCAAACACAGGGAGTACACAACTTTTCAAGTTAATTTGAATCAGTGACTTTCCCTTTTCCAAAAAAGTTGGCTCAAACCAGTATCTCTCAGGGAGTGGCTCCTCGCCCAGCCACTTGCCATCTACTTGCCAGCCGAATGACCTCCGATCACGAAAAAAGTTAAAATCGCAATTACACGCGTGAACCAGTCAAATATATTCTGGAATATGCGCCGGTTTTCGCACGTTGCTGACAAGATCGATCGGCGGGAAGGACGTGTTCCAACGTCGCCTACCAACAAAAGGGTTATATCGGCCCAGCCGGTAAAATACCTGTCGGCGCGTTATTGATGTTGATCGCGCGGCTTTAAGCGTAAATATCAACACCGACATCACTTTTCATCGGCTATCGATGAAAAGTGAGATTGAATTCAAGAGCGATTTGGGTCGTGTGGGAGAAGGCTATTGACAAAACTACAAATGCTGCGATAGAAGTAAACACTTTTGTGAGATGCAAATTTCTTTCAGACTTTTCACTACCTCTACCTTTTAACTTTGCTAAATGCACATCGTCTCCTTGAGATAGTCCCATATGATGGATTATTTTATAAAAATCTTACTCACGTACTATAGTTCTAAATTTAATCAGACACACGACGACGTCGTCATGTGCGATCAGTGACTGAGAGGACGCCTCAAATTTCTGCAGAGATATTTAGAGATCTTTTCATTTCAGAGTAGCGAGTCGCAGTCCAAACGAATCGGTCAAATCGCATGAAAGAAAAGCGGAGAAGGTAGTCACAAATAGCTTCATTCATTGGATAAGATGCGGTCAAGCATGAACGCATTCAAAATAGTCGTCAGCGATGCGCATAATAAAAACAAATTTATGCTCTGCCTTGATGCCCCTTTCCGGCCTAGGTCTTTTTAATGTACTCATAAGTCTTCGCAACGAAAGAAGTTTTTTGCAGTTGTCGTCACCTTTGTCGAATCGATTGTAGAAGCTTATTCCCCTGGAACAATTCTTCTTGAAGAGCTAACCTGTCATTCGTTGACAACCTAATGTGATTCGTGTCGTTAGTTCTATAGCAAAATGGCTTACATACTACGATGTTCCCTGGGGCCCTCTGTTGCTAAGGAATTTTGATTATAAAATTTGCATCAAGCATATCTTCTAAACTCTTGCTTCCGTCTGTTTCATGTCAAAGTTGTTTGCGAAAAATTCACGTAAACTGATGAAGCAACGACCGTAATTTCGTCACAAAGACTTCCGCACCGAACAACTTTATTACATAGTGGACTGCTCACGTACGGAACAGTAGTTACTCCATATATACTCACTGGAAATTTCATGACGAACAACTCACATAAAACGAACCATTCGACAGGTCTTTTGCAATTCGTTAATTAGCTTCATTAAATGAAAAAAGAAATTCAATTACTGTCTCAACAAGGTCAAATAATGCGACAGTCGATCAACTTCACATCGATCGTGCAACAACGAGCAAAACATATAGAACATAGGCACGGACTCATTCGAGAAACAGAACAATTTTTGCGACAGAAAGTATTACAGTTTGCTGCTTTTTAAAGATTTACATCAAGGATTTATTGTCAAGACACTATCGTTTATTTCTGACGATAGTCGAGTAAAGTTTAAAGGACAATTTTATCAATAAATACCGCAGTGAATTTGAATTAAATTTTTCGTACTGAGGAATAACTGAAAGAAACTGACAATCTAAAGCGTATATTTTTGTCTCTACCCGTTCATAAGTCAATAATGAGGAAAGGATTAATTATCCGCAAGTTGGCCGTTTAATGAAATAATATCCCGTAAGAAATCATTATACATAACCATCTATATTTTATATTCCCCTCAGCTGTTCACAAAGGCAGGGGAGGGTAGAAAACTAAGCCAGCATACAGTAATAATACCGTCATAAAAAATGCATTGAAAATAAAACAGGACTACTTGCGTCCACGCTGACCCCCACGACCGCCACGGGGAGCACCACCGCCTCTCGGGGGCCCGCCAACATTGCCTCCAGCGCCTCGCTGGAAGTTCTTCTTCGCGCGCGTGTTGTCCTTCTGCTGGCGTCGCACCTCCTTCACTTCGTCTTTAACCATCTCCACTACCTCGTCCGGAATACGAAGGTACTTGATCGTCGACCCGCGCACGTATACCTCTGGCATCTTTTGGAACCTGTCGCCGTCCTGCAAGATTCTGACATGCAGTAGAACTTGCTAATACTGTGGAATTCACATATAACGGTTTCGGGTATACCGGTATTTCACTAATACCGATAATTTTTGTCGGTCCTTAAGTGCATCTTCCCATTCAAATAATTTTGCTATACCGGTAATTTTGATCGGTCCCTATAATATCGGTATAAGTGAAGTCCACTGTATCGGTAAGTTTGTCCTGTCCCAGAGCGTATCTTTCCATACACTGAAGATTATACCGGTAGTTTTGGCCGGTCCTCAAAGTACCAATATACGAATTTTAGTGAATTTTTGTGTATACGTTTTACCGATAGTAACTGCAATGAAGATGTGACTGGACACTATAGTTATTGCAACTCAACCGCGGGAAGGGGATCTGTTAAAAGCGAGGGGGCTTTTCCAGGTTACAAACCGTAAAATGAACAATTTAAAGAGAGAAAGAAGAAGGCGCGTAATGAAGCCGAGAATAAACGACCGCTCGGGCGAGGGCAGAGTAAGACTGATCACTCGCTGGTTCGGTCCAACACAGAGCAGTTTGAGTATGTTATCGAAGAGCCGATCATTTTATTTCCCGGCAATTATTTGCTGTACCGGGTTTTTCCGAAAAACCGCTCCCCCAGAGAACGTTTTTCATGAGGCTGTAAAACAGCTTCTAACAATTGTATCAGCGCAATCAATAGTATGCATTGAAGCTCAGCATGCCTATTTTCAAAGGGAAGTTGGTTTACCTTATGCTGTTTCCCAGAAAATTTTTACCATTCAGCAAAAAAACATCACAGGGGGGCGGTTTTTCGGAAAAACCCGATAATAAGTTCCAGCGCAAAAATAAGTAATATAGAATCAAAGTGAAAAAGCTTTTACAGTAGAAACCGGATATAAGAGAATTTTTCTGAACTCCCGTGCTCAGTCAGTCATATGCTACAACACATAAGAGAAACCGGATATAAGAGAATTTTTTTCACTTCCCTTGCATTCTCTTATATCCGGTTTCTACTGTATCCCCTACCCTGGATGTGCAGATGGCGTCGCGAAGATGAATATTCATCCACGAATCACAGGAGACTAAATGGCCGTTGTACGTCTCTCCATTCTTCAACTCCACGAGCATCGGATGATTCTGCGCCGTGCGCAACAAAGATAACGGCAACTGCAAATAAATGACATCGTATTTTGTGAGTCAAAAGAGTATTTAGTGCGAAGATTTCAGGGACAGTTGTCAGAGAGATTCTAGGATTGGTGGATATTTTTGGTGCTCTGGAGTAAGAGTGTGCAGTTGAGAGGCCTCACTTTGTATAGTGAGCGATATGTGACAAGTTAGCGATCGTTTGCCACCCGGCCACAGCAAAAGCAACAGCGCATTTTTAAGTGAATCTGGACTGGGACAGCAAGCGCGTCCCTACCGCCTACTATACCTCTGTGAGGCGTAATGTAGAGTAAATTGCTAATTATGCACAAGAAATGAACTACCCCGATCAGCAGCTTTATGACAAGCTTCACATTTTAGAACAAAGCGAACTGGACACTTTTTTCTCCAGTATCGAGGAAAAAGAGTGCCGTTTAAAAAACGTTTCTAAGAACATTCTTTCACATCTATTTCGCTGTCGCTTGATATAGCAGAGAAGAGAGTTCAGCATCAACCTCTTTTATTTTCTATTTCCTTTACATAGGAATGGTAAACAGGGATAAGTGTGAAATGACTGAAATGGTGAAAATAAATAAACTGGCAAACGTACCACCATTTCTGCGAAAAGATGAGATAGACGGTTCAACAACTGCTACAGTCTTGGCTCGATGTAATACTGTTGTCTTTAGGTTATACCTTCACAGATGTCAATAAACAATACTACAGTCGTTAAAAAAAGGACTAAGATTTGATTTCAGTCACCTCAGTGTCGAACAATGCTGGTAATCTGAAAACCGCAAATCGAAATTACCGTAGAGCTTGAATGAGTAGGTTGCGATCTGTCATTGTAATAGGTTAGCTGCGTAGTGCGTTAGCTGTCGTAGCTCAATAAATGTGACTCACTAAAAGACGATTCGAGTTTCGAAAGTTTGACTTTGAGCACTGAATGAAGAGAAATAGACAAGAGATAGCGGGAGTGAAAATTCAAACAAAGTTTGATCATTAGAATTATTACAAGACTAAATAGAAGACCGCTTCGAAGATGAGCGGAAACGACTTTTACCTTCGCTACTACGTCGGCCACAAGGGAAAGTTCGGCCACGAATTTCTCGAATTCGAGTTCCGACCCGATGGTTAGTTTTATCCTTTACTTTATTCCTCTTCCTTAGAAATAAATAAAATAAGCTTTTAGATTATCGCACTATGCTTTTCAGTAGATGAATTTCAATTTAGAAAGCCATTCTATTTAACTGATGGAGGGTTTCTCACCTTTTTGTTCCATGACTTACTTCAGTGAAGTATGAAATCTAAGCGAATCAATTCAATCAATCAGTGCTATTTCTTTGCTATCACATGTATATTGTTGAACTTTGTGAATGTACGTACATGAGATTTGAAAAATCAGAAATGCAATAGGTACATTGAAAAACAAGACAATTTAGCGTCCGCTTTCATTCAGTTTCAATGCTCTATGTTTATTCAGTTTCATCTATTGTCATTAAATTTTCTTTGCTTCAGGCAAACTTCGATACGCCAACAACAGTAACTACAAGAACGACACTATGATCCGCAAAGAGGTACGTTTTGAGGTCGAATTTGCAACTAGACTCTTGCAATGAAAAAGGAGCTAGGCTCTGAAGAATATGAAATCGATAGTTATTAGCTACGTTTATTTGACTGTGAGTGACGGTGGTTCTTTTTCAAATTAAGGATCGATAGAGTGCATACTGTAGTGAAATTCCCCCTTCAGTGCTAGGAAATCGTGGAAAGAAGTTATAGCGACTTTCAACGTAGTTTGCGCTTTTCAATCTGTCACAAACCAAGAAATGACTATCATTTGTGGCGAACAGCACTGTTTTCGCACCGAAAAGCGAGCACATCCTTTCCAACAATAGATAGTGCCTGGCTCGATTTCTTGTCACTGATCAAATATGTTGACACGAAATTGACGGCTAGTGAACTATTAATCTTTTAGGCTTACGTCAGCAAAGCCGTCATCGACGAATTGAAGCGAATCATCGAGGACAGTGAAATTCTCGGGGAGGACGACAACATCTGGCCGCAGCCGGACCGCGTTGGACGACAGGTTCGGCGCTGTTTTTTAAGACTCATCGTAATTTCTTAGTAATAAGGAAATGAAGTATTGGTCTTGTAGCGGTCTGTATAAGTCAAAAGTGGGAAAGCCGCAGCGAACGTGCTCAGTTTCGTTTTCAATACTAAGCGTGCTACGGTATTCTCTGCAGCTCTTTGTTTGGTTTAAATGTAATCTTATTATAGCAGAAATGCGGTTAGTGAATATTCTCCCGTTTTGAGGTTCGCTATTATTATGAAAAGCATCCATTGGAAGACAGGAAATGTTATTCGTTTGCAGGAGCTTGAGATTCTGCTTAATGACGAGCATATCTCCTTCACCACTAGCAAAATTGGCTCTCTGGTCGACGTCAACAATAGCAAGTAAGTCCCTCGTTTGACTCGAATTTAACCATTTCAAGTTGAGACATCTAAACATCTTGTCTTGTTTCAGGGATCCAGAAGGACTCCGCTCGTTCTACTATCTCGTGCAGGACTTGAAGTGTATGGTGTTCTCGCTCATTGGTCTCCACTTCAAGATCAAGCCCATCTAATGTCCCGCTTTCCTTCACTTTGATGAATATGCTTGATCATCTTTGATTTTCTTTTTCCCTATTGTAATGCCCTTCATCAGTCGACGATATGTTTGCGCACCTTGATGACACTAAATACTGTAGCTAGTGTTGAAGGAGTTTCGTCTCGAGACAGCAGTTTTTTGTTGTGCGACGTCGTTTCGTTTGCTTTCTGTTTCACGAAGCGGTTTCGAATCGTCGCGATTATCGTTGTTGTCTGTTGTTGTATGGAATTTGCGCGATTCGTCGGATCATGTAAGAAGTAAATCTCTTGTGAACGTTACACGAATACGGGTCATCCACATGCAATCTTCCTCTTTTTGTAGAATAAGTGGGTGCGAGGTGGCTTTTGAACGTTTTGACGGTGTTACAGAAAGATCTAAAAGTGATAAGAGACGATTTTGAGTTTTTTTAAGTGTAATTCAGAGTAGTTTACGTTAGCACTAGCGGCAAGTTATCCTTCTGGTTTCTTTTTCAGTGATATCTGCTGTCTTATGAACTTTACACTTTATTTCCAACCATGGGAAATGTTCGGACAGCGTTTTTTTAATTGGATACATTTGAAGATTAAGCTTTAAGATAGGGCGCGATTGGAGAACGCCTACCTGGGCGCTTTTCGAGTTCTTTCTTTACTAGCTCATTCTCACTCGTAAAGGTAAAGAAACTATCGAAATAGACGGATAACTTCATATCTTATGTAGGTTTTAACAAATAGTGTTATAAGATTCATTTAGGAGGGAAGTTTCGTATATTTGACAGGGATTATATACAAAACAGATTTCAAACGAGATGTACGAGGGCGCGGTGACGATGCGGACATCTCTAAAGATCGCTCGTCGACCGCCCCGCGTGCGCGTGATCCGCGAACGCTGTGGCTTACGCGAACGTTTCGTTGCCTAGCGAAGTACTAACCTGTCACCACTAAGTAGCTTCCCAACTGTTGGTGTGAGAATTCGGTATCAGCGTCGGTTTTTACCCAACGTATTGAGGTACTTCAATGTTCTGCTCAACTTTCGAGTTGTGGCAAACGCCTCGGTAATTTTGGTACGCTCTGCATTGCAGGGCTTATAAATTGAATAAGCAACCTTCTATCATGGCATATCAGACAATTCAGGCGCAAATTTCAAACTTCAACCATCATCGACAGACATCAGTATCTAATCCGCGTTTGGGTGTTTTATAAAATCTAGAGAAAATGGGATAGAGAAAGCAGTATGGTAAGAAAGTATGTGGTTTTCACTCTTTACCGATCTAAACGGCGTAGGCCTGTGACATTTGAGATCAGTCATCAGTTGAGTTAGTGATTTAACTGCTGATTAAAATGACTTAAGCCGTATCGTCCGCGATCACCGTGTCGACAACAGCTTCAGTCTTTCATCAATTCATTCTACCTGTTACATTTGTGCCGCAGCGCAAAGATGACACTGAATATTTTCCTACATCGTACCCAAAGATTTGAGGTAAATCAACGTTCCACCCAGCTCTCGGGTTGCGGCGAACGGCGAATATTTTGGAAAGCCCTGCGAGGCAGGGCTACCTGTTCCTTGAAGAACTGATACATGAGATGACCTGTCAGGCAGAAATGCTGGTGTTGTTGTCGACATTTTTCACAGCTCCATGTTTCAGTCATCTTTCACTAAAACTAATTAAGAGCGATAGTAATGTTCACGTTTCGTGCTGTCTGTTATTAAGAAGATCTGTTATCTTTGTTTAGCAAGTTATTTCTCATAAACACAATCCGGGCATATTTATTCGAGAAGCTCCAATAAATTCTTTATCTGCAACATTCACAACAATCGCATAAGACGAGAATAAGCAATTCGTTCGATATAAAATATCAGCGTTTGTTCATAAAGCCACGAGTTAGAAGCGATAAATTTGCAACATTAGGCAAATACGATCATTCATGATATGACGTCGTGAGTGGTACATTATGGCGATTCCACTGACGACCAATCAACCTACCACACGATTGCAAAACTCTAGCATGCTGATACAGTTAATGTGCAACCAATGTGCATCAAATAGTGCAAAGTGTGTGCAATAAAATTAGCTCATTGATTAATGACAAGTTTGTCGGCTCTGCAACTGTTAAAAGTGGTATGGTTTACGGAAAAATATATTTTTAATCGATAGATCTTGACCAACTCTAGCAATCTATAAACATTGTCCTCTCAACGAATTCGACTGGATTAAAACAAAGCCAAGATGATTTTACAAGAATTATAGTTATTCAAGTATCTCTTGTTCTGTTCGCTTACAGCTCCGGTTTATACCAGTTAAATCCTGAAGCTGCGACTGTCGCTTTGTTGTTTCCGGATATTAGCTGATAAGTGTTGTTCGACGAAGAATGTGAAAAGGAAGTGCAGTCGCCATTATTTTGGCACGACTGTCGGCACTGGCGAAATGAAATATTGTACGTCTCACTCATTACTACAGATGGAGAAGCTTTCAAGTCCGCTATGCCACGGTTGAATTCGTGCAGTTTATTTCCTGAAACATAGTAATCTTGATTAGCTATCATCAGCATGCCAGCCTCGGACCATGCGTTGATTCTGTTTCAACTTTAATGACAACTTTTTCCAACTCATAGAGGATATTTTTCAGTTTTGCTAAGCGCAGGAAGAATTTACAGTGTCCATTATAATAGTAGAAACAATGCTTACGGTATTGGCACAGGTACCATTGATTAGTTGTGCATGAGCCAGTCTTGAGTAAACCATTTTGGCCAAGTAGCGCACAATCTGAAAGTAGCGGTAATCTTAATAAGACGCTTGTTGAATTGTTAATATGCTATAATAAAAGAGTGAGCTATATCTGGCAGTGAGAGGGAAGAGACCCACATTGTATTCAATGATGCATTCATAAACTTATAGTCTTACAAAATTTATACACTTGAGATTGAAGAACTGACAGGACAGCTTTTGTCGCGGCTTATAAAGATTAAGTGAGTTATATGATGGGAGAAATTGAGTTTTCAATTTCCGCCCTTAAAGATATTTAAAATTCGGAATATGTATGTGATGTTCACCTCCAGTTAGGGGCTGTCCAGCGTCCCATGGGAGACTGTTCGTATTTGCCGTCGATTTTGTTCCATCTGGATTCACCCAGTACCACTGTGAAGTGTACCGCCGAAGACCGTTGAACAATGGCATCGTGGGTGGCAAACCAGTCTGAATTGTGTAAAGAATTATATTGGATAAACAGCTTCGGCTAATTTTTTTCAAAAAGTGTTGCCGTCTCGGGTAGTCAAAATAATTCAGGATTATGTATGAAATAGCGCCTAACTCGTAGTTCGTTCATACGGCGTAAAGCCCGAATCTACAATCTGTAGATTGGAAGTCGAAGAACCGGTGGAAGTTCCGTTACACAGGGATGCTCCCTCATTGCCTTGCACAGGTTTATTTACAGATGATTGAAAGCAATGATGAAAAGATACCTTTGCCCATAGGGCTGTGCTTATGAACGTTCCCATATCGACGGTATTAACGCGCGCCAGAAATCCTCCAGGAAACTCTGTGCATTTTCCTTGCGCCGTGTCGAAAGTGATCGCATTTCGGTTGAGTGTAAAGCAAGATAAGTATCCAATGGCGCTGGGATTTGGCGACAGTAGGCAAGCATTTTCAAAGTCCGTGAATGAGTAAGGATCGACTGAAAAATTGTTATCTAATTGTATACAGCTAAAAGCAGGAGTGCGACTTAAAGCTGGCGAAGAATGAACTTATTTATTCTCTAAGACCCCTAGAAGTGCAGCAACAACAGCCATGCGAAAGCTCCACTGGGCACCGATTATACAAGCGCCAGGTTAGGAAGTCGAAGCTCCATTGTTTACTTCAAACACTATGTCTCGTGGATAATAAGATTTCATTTTAATCTTCCAATGCCGTTTTAAAGAAACTTCATAATCTCAACCTATCTTGTTTATCTATTGTGCGCCCCTAATAACAAATATCATCATTCTTACTGTATTCGCAGATGACGCCACATCCATAGAGTGTGCTGGCGGTGCAATCATAATAGCCGTCACTTGCTCCACGGAAGTATGCGTAATTATTTGTTGTCGATGTTGTGGGCTGGCTTGGCGCCCAGAAGTCACTATCTTGCATCTTTGCCGGCCATTTGTACCCTTCTGGGGTTGTCCAAAACCACGAATAACTGCCTTCTTCAAAGCAAGTATTGGCAGTGCAAGCTTTTAGCTGCTCTAATCCCGTTGTAAATGAGTAAAAGTCAAATGCAGTCAGCGCAGAGTTATAACGGGTCTCCATTAAGGCCTGGAATGAAAATGTTTACAGTAAGCTGGAAAGGTTGGTGGAAAAATAAATTAACGCGTTAACGCTTCATATGTGTGGGGATAAGTCACTCTCTAAATCGAGTTCATTGTTTTCATTCCAAAAGAATTATTCATAGTTTTAATGAAATAGTTCATTGTAATAATCATTCCAATGTTTTGCACTTCAACGTACGTTATTGATTTTTCAATGAATCTTTTCTTTGTTTTACAATGGACTATTTCATTGAAATAATGAAAAAAAATTTTGGAGTGAAAAACAACGAACTCGATTTAGAGAGCACTCAATACTAACTGCGAATTTCAGTGAACACTTTCAAAGCTTAAACAACCTGCGATTCAAAAGTAGCCCTATTTAAAACAAATTGTTCTTAAAAACAGTCTCATCAAAAAACATTAGCAGAAAAGCGCAGGAACTGTTTATTACGCGTCGCACATTACTTCTGATTGCGCGTTCATTTACGTCCACATAACTAACGCTTATCGAGGAGTGCGTAATATACCGTTAATCCTCTAATAACCGCGCCCTCCTTCAGAGTGATTAAAATATTAGACACTTGTGTAATGTAGGTCAACACTGAACTCTTATTCAAATTCGATTACAGATAACGCACACTCTTTTTATTTATAAGCTCTTTTAAAAGAAAAAATGACGATTGAAAAGAACAAATGCTCTCTCTCCAACGACTGTTCTTATTCAAACATCGATTGAAATAATAATCGCTCAGGGTGATTATTAGAGGATTTACGGAAATATCATTAAGTCCATATGTAATATTGTTAGTGTTACGTCTAAATTCTGTAGAAATTATCATTAAAGGGGGAGCGCTGGTCGAACAGCAAGTTGGCCTAAGTATCTGCATTAGGCTAACTTTAATCCAAATTACAGTTTTTTTCAACGACAAATTGCTAAATTCGGCGTCCACGTTTGTGGTCGCATATGAGGCCAAATTGTGTTTAATTTGAGTTCCCTTTTACAAAATCAAACAGACCGATGCATTATATCTCATTAATATGCACGATTGTCAAATAAGTACAATTTTTGAAACCACGAAAAATTATCCTCAAACATTCTCACCCGCCCGGATGATCGCGCCATGTTTCTCTTGGCTGTTGTAGACAGGTGCGCGTGTCGAGAAACAAGGCCAGTAACGTTTGGGCAAGACGTGCGTAACGTTGTTACCGTCGCCTCATAACCATTCATTATGTAGCAAGATCCATCGACATAAGCTGACACAAAGTTTGAAGCAACGTCTGGTGGGATGCTATTGCAATATTTTGCGGCTGCTGTTATTTTATAAGCGTATTTCTCCTCTGAAATGGCTTCATTATCAATCATTATGAGAATGCTTCATGTTTTTAATTTAAGAGAAACAACTAGGTTTAAAGAAACTAAGGATACGTTTATGCGGTATTGTGATTGCGTAAAGACGTAGGCACTAAATAGTACTTTGAGGATATTATGTAGGCGTGCGCCTACTGATTTGTATACGCGCGCTTTTATATCTAATGTACGTCTCAGCACGATGTATATTTGGTGGAATGGTTCTGTACTGTTGCTTCCGATGATTGCGAGTTAAGGTCAGTGTGTAATCGGTATAGATGCGTCGGTCCACTGGACCGTGTACCGAATTACTCGGTGCACCGAGCACTTTTGGCACTCGGTGCACCGGACCGGACCGGGACCGACCTGTTTTTCCGTGGACCGAGCTTTGGACCGGACCGAGTAGCTTGGACCGAGCATAACTCGGTCCGGTCCAGAGTTGCGCTACATGGGAAAAATTGCAAAAAAAGGTCGACGGACCGGACCGTGGACCGACGGTATTGGACCGTGGACCGACGGTATTCAGTGCTGGACCGCGGTATTTGGTGTTGGACCGCGGTACTTGGTGCTGTACCGCACCGGGACCGGGACCGATCTCACTGAGCTTTGGACCGGACCGGGACCGGACCGACCCCTCTGAGCCTTGGACCGGACCGGGACCGGGACCGACCCAACAGAACCTTGGACCGGACCGGGACCGGGACCGACCTCAAAAATCCTGGACCGACGCATCTATAGTAATCGGTGACGGGGCGGAGCGCGGTCGGGCCCAAGGTTTGGGACCCGCGCGCTCCGTCGCCTCGTGTTTCGCCTGGAGCCCGCTCGGTGTTTTGGTAAGTAAAAGGAAAGAAAGAACAAATTCCTTACAATCAGGTCGAGTTCCATGTGGGAATACGCACCCTTTTAACGCGCGCGTACCCCAATTTTATCCTATATTTGCGAAAACAGTCGCCGCCTCGCAAAAATTATTGAAAAGAGTTGCCGGATTGTGAATAGAAGAACCCAACTGTTTAGTGTACGAGATATATCTGGGGACCTGCTTGATTTCTTTTCCTTTTCGAGACATCCGCCATCAAGAATAACTTAAATTTTTGAGTTCACGCCTTAATGCCAGTACCGCATAGGTAAGCGCAAACTGACCGTATTCGCAAACATAAGAGTTATTGTCTCTAGGATCTGTTGCTATAGATTTCTGGGCCTTCCTCCATGCCACACTGTTGCCTGTCATGCCAATGCCCGACCACGCAATAAATGTCGCGCTTTCTTCGTATCTTCTCGTAGGCGTCGTGTAGTACCAGCCGGCGTTGCTTGCTGTAGTACATGTACCGTAACATTCTGTGCCAATCCAAGCATTCAAAACGCTGCCGGTATTCTAGAAATTTATCACTTACTACTGCTTACACGCTGAAGCGACTTACCATCAGCGATTCAATTACTGGCTGATAGTCCAATGAACGTATATGTACCAAATGTCCTGAATATCCGAGAATGTCGTTGCAGGCTATTTTCGCCGTATTAAATTTCTTCAGATCCGTATGAAGAATGAGGCAGCTTGTACCGTAATACGCACTCAACGGTTTATTGCATTGATTTTGTAAATCTGTAGCAGAGTATATGAGCGGGATATTGAAAAGCAGTAGTATAAAAATCATGGTTGTATTCCTATAATGTATTATAGCTGTTTATTCGAGTTAGTAGTTGTATACAGTTCAATATCAAATGACCATTTAACAGCGGACTAAGAAGAAGTAGTTCGTTTAAGTAAAGTCGGTTTGGAAACAAAAGCTTTTATAGAATTAACAAAGAAATACTGCAAAAGATCAGGTGACAGTCAAGAGTTGATATGCAGCTCTGTTAACTTTCAAATAACAAGTACTGTGGGATATGAAGGAAACTCAACAGGTATCGACAGGCGGCATGAAGGTAGACAGATCAACTAATGCCGAACAAAATCATATTCCGAATCGATGAGCCTCGTTGCCTGGGCTGCAGTGGTTTCGGCGTTGCTTCCTCTCAAACCGTTGCTGACCAGCGATGATCAACATGCGCCGTTAGCAACAGTTTGCCCCGCGCGCTTTAGCGTTCATTTCTCTAATCAAGTACGGATCTCTCTTTGGTAACCAAATGGCCTCATGAACAGTAATCCATCATTACCATCCATGATATACTCCACGTCGCAGTCGCGATCGAATGGTTGTTTCAGCTATAATGGACGAGCAAACAACCGAGCGCGTTAGCGAGCGATCGTGAAGTGGAAAGTAATATAGCAACTGATTTAAAAATGTGCTCAGTCAATTGCTTAGATTGTTCCGTGGATCTCTGAGAGGGGACTTTTTCTGTCATTCTTCTTCAGAGCGGCAGTTATCTCACATTTGTCGCTACGCAAGCGACAGTTTTGGCATGGCGTTGCTCATTCTCGACGCGTTTTGTCGTAAGATGATCAAATACGAAGCAAATTTGCGCAGTTTTCCAAGGTGAACACTAACAACGTTCTTCATTTGATAGAGAGAAAATTTTGCATTAATCGAATCGTTAACTGATGATTGATACCTGATTCTAGAGAGCAACTTTAACTTTTAAGCATAGAAATATCCCTAGTTCGGAGTGATGCTTTGAGGTGTCATACTTCACGATAGGATAAGAATCAAGATATTCGTTAATTGTACAAGCTCTTTCTAGTGCTCCCCAATGCACTTTATGGTGAATGATGCGCCCATGTCTATTATTGAGGTTAGCATTGATAGGCGGTAGTGACGCCGCCGTACACTTGACGTCGTTTGCGATCACCGACACGTCTTCTATGATTTCGTTGCCCACTTCACACTAACCCATTTTCTATGTGTTGCAACGAATTTGTCTACGTGAGAATTCTCCATCAAAGTCGGTTTTTACCCACCGTATTGAGGTACTACGATGTTCTGCTCAACTCTCGGGTTGTGGCGAGCGCCTCGGTAATTATGGAACGCTCTGCACTACGGAGCAATTGTTTCTCATGAATGGAGATATCAACAGCGTACTATATTGTAGAAGTGATTCGCATTGAAGAGCTTCTCGATTAAAAATCGAACACTTATTTAAGCACTCATTCATACTCATAAGCCAGACTTGATTTCGCTTCACTGTTTTGTAAAATTTTGCGATAATACTGGTGCAGAAGGAGACAGTGTTTGAACTTTTAGAGCAAACACATTGTTTCAAATTATCATAAACCTAAGTAGCGTAGAACTAAAAACTGTCGTTTTGCGAGTAACCGAACATTAAAACATCCATTTTTTTAATTTGTGAAGTTTTTACACTTCTATACTACCTTACAGTCAACTGTAAGCAGTTTCTATAGTGAACGCAAACGCCAGAGAAACCGGAATACATTCCAAGCAAACTGCGCATAAACTTGGATTCCTGTCGATCAATTGAGCTTTGCGTTCAAACAACGAACTTCGCAAGAAATTGTGCCAATTCGCATTAATGCGTGCCGTGATATTTTACCACTGGTGCCACAAATTCTACCTACAGAATAAGAGGCGATAACCTATTTTAACTACAGTCAACTGCTTTTATAACGTCGGTCAAGGGACCGGCCAAAGACCGACGTTATAAAGACAGCGACGTTATAGAGGCAGTTAGCCCTGTACAAAACA
>NIUQ01001003.1:0-36692 GCA_002796945.1 Plectus sambesii | reverse complement strand
TCTGCTTCTTCAGCGAAACTCGGTGGCATGAAGCGATGTGGCTGTCTCGAAACCGGTTGAGCGTGAGAACACAAGGATCAACGATTATCTATTTCCGTGTCCGACCGTGCTAATTACGCGCTCTTGTTCGCATCAAGGATCAACGCATTATTTAGCAAATAATAGCATAGTGACAAGCAACATTCTAAGCGTGATTGGACGATTGTAATGTTTGTGTACGTTCTATATTCGTCGAAGATAATAATTGAGCTGACCGACACGCTCGTCCACCACTGACCGAAGCCGCCCAGTTGACACGTACGACCGACTGTTGGCGCATAGCAAACAATACACATAAATCCACAATACGTTGTACGCTCGCGACACCTTAGAAGCAGCTCAGCCGTGTTTACATCGTCAGCGACTATAAGAATGTCGCCAGTTACTTCGTCATTCACAAACCCTCTCGACATCTTCACCGTCGCCTCCCCTCCCCTCAGAGATGGCAACTCTTGTCTTCCTTGTTTCATTCGCTTTCTCTCTCATCGTCTGTTCGAATGGTAAGGCTTTCTCAGCATAAAGGCTGTGACGGAAACGGAGGAAATCAAAGTACGGGAGTTGCAGAGATTAGGAGAAGACAAAGTTGAACATAATTGACTTTTGATCGGTTTTGAACCAAATTAGATCCTATGAGATAAATCTTAGTGTATTCTGTTAGGATTCAAATCGTATTTCTACGACAAAGAGAAACCCTCATATCAAAGGAGGGAGAGTTTTGATGAAAGGAACGGGAATCCGTGCAATGAACTCTCAGTCTCCATTACAGCCCTACTTGACGCCGAAAATTCATATTTAGACATTTGAATTGAAACAGTTTGAACTTTAAGGGCAAAATACAGTGACTACAACCGCGCCATGCTGCGGCATGACGTTGGGAGCGATCGCGTGCCAGCGTTTGCGCGACCATAACCCGAGAGTGTTCTGCAGCAAATGCTATAACGACGATGACTTCAAGACACTTCAGTGTTGTCCCCTCTGTCGCAAAAGCTACAGCCGTAAGCTCCAGTTTGTCCCGTTTATTACAGAATAACAATTTCTGCCAAGCGTGAAGTAAACTTTTAAAAATTCGCTTTTCGAGCTCAGATAAGTTATTAAAAGTAGTGTGTGTTGCATCTTATGTTCTATATTCCATACGTTATGCGGAATTTTTGCTTCATGTGACAGCACAGCGAGATACGGTTCGCTTGGCGTGCAACTAACGAGAATTAATCTTTGGTAACTGCTTCGGTTACCGCACCGCCAGTTTGAAACATAGCAGATCGAAACATAGCCTGGCGTTTTAGTGGTTGACGGGACTGGAACTTTAAAGACGACGGCGGCGAGAGGAATTCCGCCGGCTGGTCGGAGGCTCGACCGTCAAATCTGGGCGCCCAGAGCGGCCGTAGCGCCCAATAGAACTAATACCGCATGCGTCGACCGCCACGCCAACGACGGCACGTTCTGTAGCAGATTCCTCACCAGCGGACAGGGCGGTTGGTCGTGCGCCAACAGCAGCCATCCCCACTTGGCCTTCAGAGATTGTCGCAAAACTTGCGGCTACTGCAATCTCGATTTGTACCGCGGCACAGACGAGAGGACGGCGACTGGAGCGGCTGGTCCGGGACCGAGCCCCAATTGCCAAGGCGCCTTCCCAATGGAAAGTCTGAGCGAGTACGTCGGATTTTGCGACAGCTACTTGCCAGCGATCCTCTCAGCGGCAGCCTCTCAAACATGAATTTGTTACATTGCAAGTGTTGTGGTGTTAATTAAGAGGTTGTATGGTGGATGAATCGGTGCAAATTATGTTGCTTGCGCAATATGTCGACAGTGACCGCAGTAAATGTCGCGCGAGAAAAATCGGAGACGAGCGTCATCCTATTCTTTTGCATCTGCGGCTGAATGAAGCCGGATTCGGGCGAGGAATCCGCACCGCAAAGGAGTTGATGAGAAGGTGCGCGCGTGTGATTAGCGCAGCGGAGACGGAGCGGCGGTCAGATTGCCGATCGGCTCGGGAAAATAGGCGGCTTTAGTCGTCGGTGTTCAAAAATCCACTCAGCCACCGCCACAGCCTCATTTCCGCGCTGTCCGCGCGCGCAGCGGTCGCTCTTTTGCGCGCGTATCCATCATCAACATGTCGTCGTCAGTGCCGATTGTTCAGATGAAACCGCCTGTGGCTGTTGACAATCCAAAGACATTGCTAACCTCCTCCTTGCTGATGTGGGTGTGTCTTTTGGGAATGTGCGGCAACGTGTACGGCATGACCAAAGCGGTGTGCATGTCGGTGGAGAACGGCTTCCATCGCATCTACTTGCTCGTCGCTCTCATGTGCTTCTCCGAGCTGTGCGTCTCGATCACGCTGCCTATGACCGTCATCGACCAGCTTCTCGGCTTCTGGATGTTCGGCGACGTCTTCTGCCGATTCTACTTGGTGTTCGGCTCGTTTGGGAAGATTTTGACTCCGCTGCTGTTGGCGGTGCTCAGCATCGAGCTGACATTCCCTCACCACTGTCTGCGTTTCCAACTGAGAGACTACGCGATCGCGATCATTGCGACAGTGATTTGTCTGCTCGTCCTGCCTGTCCTCTTTATATATGGCACGCAAGAGCGGCTGTACGCGCAGCACCGCGACGCCGAAAACTTGGTACACATAGTGACGACCAAATGCGGCATTTTGGTCGACACGAGCGTCCCACTGTACGCCTTGATCAGCGCCGTTAGCTTCCTGATCACGTTCATCATGCCAGCGTGTCTATTTGTGGCGGGCGAGAGAGACATTCGGATTCGCGCGGGAGGGAGCGGCGGAAGCGCTCTTCTATGGTACTGGAGAGCGGCCAATTTGCTGTACTTGCTCTGTTGGGGACCGGTGTGGGCGTTGATCGCTTTTTCGATCGCGCAGGAGGCGAGAGAGGTGCAGCAGGCGTTGACGACGGAGTTCAAGACGCTATTCTACGCGGCGCATGCGCTGCCGTTACTGCTGACATTGGGATTGTGGGCGCTGCTGGTGCCGCTAGCGTCGCACGTGCGCACACTGCACCGTCTCGCTGGAAAGCGTGAGTCGGTGAGACGAAGGAGAGTGACTCGACAGGACACTGACGACACGCGCAGCATGTCCACTCACTTCGACACGGCAACATCTCTAATTCGCAACATCAAAGCTGGCTCGCTTATAAGCTGATCTATTGGGGCGCTAAGCGCGAGTGGGAAATGTTGAAAATGTTTCATATAATTAATGCCCTTTCATGTACCTGAACGATTAAACTATTTTCACGCCCTCTTGCGTATTTGCGGTGAGCAGACAAGAAAAGCGCCAGGATGCATGACTTTTTATTAGCAACGTTCAACGATCATGCACAGAGTAGAAATGAGTGACGAATAGCGTGAATCATTTCATTCCCTTTTGCTTCTGAAGATACTTTCTGAGGCTCAATTGCTGATCGCGGAAAGTACGCTGCCGATTCTTTCCGCGCTTCTTCTGCACAACCATCTGAGAGGGCTTTCGTTTGGCCAGCTCTCTGTTCGTGCGGCCAACATGAGGTCCCTGAAGAGAAGACATTTTTGCGTGGGAACTATGAACAGTATGAAATTTGATAAGTATAAAATATGAACAGACGTCACACTGCAGTCACACGCCTTCACGAGGAAGAAAACGCCCAAGGGACCACCGCGAGGCGTAAAAGACGGGAAATTCGATTATACAAGTTGTATAATGAGTACTGTCTTTGTATTTTTGGCGTAAACAGGAGTGAATAAGAAGACAAATGGAGATAATTATGCCTCAAAGCAATGGTCGACTACAAAACATCTAATTAGGAAGACACTTCCTCATAATTACACTTTTTTTCGCTTGATCGCGTTGAGCCTTATTCAAACTACAACTGCACTCGAATCGCGCACGTCAACTTAAAAGGAAACTGCGGTCACCTCTACTCGAAAGGAATGTACCACACAGTGCTGTCAGATACATATGACAAGTTGCTTAGCGGTAATTATAGTTCAATTAAAAACAGAATTAATTCGGAGCCAGCTTGTCATGGACAGCTGAAGGCTAAATATGCTACATTCCTTTCGGCTAGAGGCGACCGCAGTTCCCCTTTAAGATCGCACATTTGAACATTTTCTAACTGCATTTTGTACATGAATTTTTCTTTGAAATATTGCATTGATCTCAACAAGAAAGGGTTTAGCAGCGAACACTCACGCCTTTATCTCTCACCTCAAAACGCTATAGTTCCCGTTGAATAATAGCAAGACGTGAACTTTGAATTCTTACTCAGAACACGTGACTGCTGGATTGTAGCCAACGAAATGATATCATAACTGCCAACCGATGAGGGCTATTGTATTAGCCGGCTTACTTTAATCTCGCGCTTCCTATTGACTGGTTGGACTCTCTTTATATCTTGCTGTTTTCTATTATGGTCGCTCGCAACGTTAATAGAGCAACAACTCCTCGATATAACTCTCTATATATAGCATATTGTTGTCTTGGCCGTAATAGATCTGAACAATCTCACAAGCTTGTACCGGTTCCCCCTCACGGTCAAGTCACAACAGCGACAAAACCTTCAAACTCATACTCAGTAGTTACTCAGGAGATAATTCTTACTAATTCATATTCTTACGAAAACGCGACAAAATTTTACCCTTTTGGAGGGTTTGCCAAAATCCTCTCGTCCCTCTCTGCCCTCCTTGACCTGGGCGAGGCGCTCCTCTTTATTCTGTCTTCTGATCTTCTTGTGAAACTGTTCAATGTCGTTGAGTCGAGCGAGTCCATCGCCCTGCTCTCGACGCGCCAGCTTCTCCGCATATTCCTCGTCAAGACGCACGTCGTCGTTCTTTCGCTTTCGCCCGTTGCCGCCCTTCTCAGCTTCCAGCTAAACAATATATTACCGTAATTTATTAATCAATGACAGGATAATAAAGTGTCGGTCCCGTCGTGATAACGATTAAAGTGAACGCCGCAGCAAACCTATTCAATTTTGTTTTCGATGCGAAGTGTGCTACGATGTTCCCTATGACTCTTTGTTACTGATCAAGAAAATACGACTAAATATGATCAAAATTTTCCATTTAGTAACAAGATATTGAGCCAGCCTTTGTAAGCAGTCAAGGATCAACTTGCGCAGGGAAATGAATTGCTGCCACTAACTACAGTACACCAGGCCGCAAGTATAAGTAAGAAACATGTTCAAAAGTAGGACTTTAGTCGACGAACTATGAATGTAGCCACTGCGCGATTAAACCGACCTGTTTTTTCAGTTGATACGTGGCGATCTTCTTGTGCTCATCCTGGCTGAGAATACGCGTCTCGCTGATGACCGTTGCCTTCTCTGCTTTATTAATCGGCTCGTCATCGCCCTCCTCCCCTCCATCCTCCGCATCGCTCTCTTCTTCGTCTACAATTTGCTAATATGACACTCACTGTCACCTCAATCCGCCACTCTTGCACATCATTTCGTCACCCTTGCACTCCATTTCATCACTTTTGCATGCAATTACAACGATACTTTGACGACATTGGATGCAAGGTTGACGAAATGATATGCAAGCTTAGCGAATTGAGGTGACAGGTAGTGTAATAGAATCGCTTTCAAGTAATTAATTTAATTAATAGTTCAATTAATTAAATAAAGAGAAGCACTTTCACGTTGATTATCCTCTGTATTTATAGTTCTCGTCTTATCGCTTTTTCTAGAAAATGCTGGAGAGCTTATGCGGGGCGGCATCCAAAAGGGTGGATACAAACTGGACGATGGCTTAGCCTGAACACCGTATACTCTCATGTAAGCATAAATGGCGCCCACCTAAAGGGTATCGTAACTGTTGTTCGATGTATACTCGAAATCATTGTTGTTCGTGTATGCATATAAGTGTGTGTCGTACTGTTTTGCGTCGTTCGGTTCGGTTGGAATACAAGCAGATCAATATCGAAGCCCCCCACATTACACTCGCGCCTCGTTATTATGATCAATATTTTGCTCGCGGCTGCTATGCGATCAGAGAGATGATTTCGCTCAATCCGACCATTTCCGCTATTGTTTCAAGAGCAAGCTCATGCGCAGAAGCAAGCAATTCGTCAAAGATAATAACGAGACGCGGAAAATATTTGGTACTCTGGCTAAACCGTCCTTCAATTCGCGTAAACAACATCTTGTAGCACCCCGTGACTATACAGCGTGCAACAAAACGGTGCACTTCTTTAACGCAAGCAGCGCAGTAAAACGCTTCCTCCGATTAAATCAAGCAAAGAAGCGACCTCCAGAGGGGGGCATATTGACCCATCCGTCGGAACCATCGTCATCAGAGTCGTCGGACGCGTCGTCCTCCTCCCAGCCGTCGTCTTCCTCTTCTTCTACCACCTCGGGCAGACACTCGGCGCCCGGAACGAACGATTTTGCGTGATCAGCGCCGAACTCAGGCAGTTCTAATTCCTGCAATACAATTACGGTCAACATTTCTTGCTCAGTAAAAAAAGAATCAAGTCTTTGTCCCGCAGCGATAAGGTTCAAGCGCGGAATGCAACGAGCGTTTTTGTACTGAGAGAAGCCCTTGCGACCGTTAACAGTTAACGCAAGTTTATCTCAATTTTGACAATCATGAGATTAAAGAAATAATCAAAAAACAGTTGGCTGTATAATGCGTACAGCCTTCTATAACGATAACGACGTACCTTAGTGGCTTCTGTAGGGCGTCCACGATCTTTCCGATGAAGCAGCTTGGGATTGACTGATCGGAATAGCGTAATCAACCCTCGAGCCGCCATCGAAACGTTCTTGTTCTTGTACTTTTTGTACTAAAATAGACAATAAGAGTCAACTGAGGCGCTTATCCAGCCTAGGCATATCTAGATTACACTTATCCAGAAAGCACTTATCCAGACTGCAGTCCTCCAGACGACATTTATCCAGACTCATCCTATCTACACATTTATAGATTGCAATTATCCAGACAGTTCTTATCAAGACTGCACTCATCCTATCTACACATTTATGGATTGCACCTATCCAGAAAGTGCTTCTCCAGACTACACTTATCCGGTAAATGTACCTCTGTGAGGTCGCGCATGAGCTCCTCGGTGGCGGCGAAGGGGCAGTTGGACAAAATTTCGCGGACGGCGTTGAGGCCGACGGTGATGGCCTCGGCCGTGTTGCGGTCGGTGATGAAGTTCTGGGCGATGACGCGGACGAGTTGTTCAATCACATCCGGAGGCACCAAACTGTGGGCCGCCTGAGCCGCGTACAGCAGGATTCGAGTCACCTGAATTCAGTAACGTTTATTTAGGAAAACACGCACATCAAGCATTTGAAATATTCAACAACACAAATCGCTTATTCGTTCTGGGTCCTATATTAATAAATGATGTAAATGTAAAATGTAAAAATGTAGTTATACTTCTGCATCGTATTCACTCATTTGTTCACATTACGGACGATAATACTGCAGAATTAGCGATGAAAATACAGAAGTGTAATTAAATTTCTCCATTATTCTTTAGTTTTATGAAAAAGGCCGCAGAGTTGGATAAGCGAAGCGCGTGAATAAACAATAAAACACTCGTACCTCGCGCTGTTTCGGCTGAAGATAGCGATGGAGGAAGGAATAGAAGCCGAGTGTCTGCAGACTGTGCACACCAATCACCCTGGCCGTCAGGGCGATCTGGAGCAGACGGATCTCGAAGCGTTCGCTCTTCTTCGATTCCACTGAACGGAACAGTCGATCGGCGAATTCTTGCGGATCGAAGAGGTCGTTGATCGCGATCAGATTGCACTCGCGGCTGCGTCGATCTGCAATTATTTAGAGTTATTTAAGAAGTCGCTACGGTCGGACAGCCGATTGCTTTACATTTACGCATTCGATGACCGAGAATTAGAATATCGCATTCTTTCGTAGAAATAAGCTTAAAATTTTGAAGAATGCAATGGGTTGCAGGACACTCGAATTGTTTTAAGCCGTCACAAGAAATCCCAACAATGAGCTACTAGCTATTTTACCCGAACAGAGTGATATAATTCGACTAAAAGATGCCTTTCGTGCTCATAAACACGAAATAATTGTATGTTGTAAAAAGAGACAATTAACACCAATAAATGGCTTTTACGATTGGAATTAATTGCAAAATTAAAAAAAGCAATGATGCAGTTTTACCTTTCTTAGCTTTATGCTGTTTGTCGATGGCCTTTTTGGCTTTTTCGAGGTTCTTGATCTTTTTCCGCGTCTTCTTGCCTGCTCGAAACGCCGTCATGACCTACAAATAGAGTATAAATCGTATAGAACACCAGTATAATAAGTTAAAGAGAATTGGCCAAGAGAACTGCACTGACTTCTTTCAAAGTTTTGGCGTCTTCCTGCTTGCCTTCGTGTTCGCTATCGCCCTCGTCGTCTTCAAGGCCTTCTTCGTCCTTCGACGAACCAAGGAAGAACTTGAGCGCGGCAACCTGCAGAAAAATAATTTCATTTCAGGCGCAAGGGGGCATAATCTCGCCGTGAGAAAAGAATAATGTCTGTCTGTTTATCGACTAGAAAAATCTTTCTCCCCTGCCTTTTGGTTAAGGCTCCACCTGCACACTTAAAGAACAGTTAATTGATAAAACTTGAGATTTGTCCCCTTTCAATCAGAATGTATCCATAATAAAGTGGAAATGGTGTATACCGCTAAATGAAAACCGATATTAGCAATTTACTATTATAAAAAAATGTCTGCCTGTAGAGAACATAAGCCAGATGTGGGGAACTTCCAAACGTTTCCGCTAGACGCGATGTAAATAAAAAAGATTTATATTCTATATTTTCGAGCCGGGTGCGACGAAAATCTCCCATTTAGTCCAAATTCAGGAGGCAAATTTCAAAGTTCCGCATGTGAGCAGTATTCTCATTTGATCCTCTCATTAAACGAAAATCTTCATACTTGCACGCGGGCTATTTTATGGAAGCAGCATTCAGCAATGGCATTGGCAGTCTTGGCGTCACGCCAAAAGCCTTTGCGGTACGAGTCGATCAGAACGAGTTGTGCCGTTCGCGCGACAATCGAACGCGAGTCTTTCAATTTCGCGAAAGTGAAGCTTTGCAGCGTTGTTATCAATCTCTGATCCTTCTTCTGTGTGTGTAGTCGTTTGATCTGTGCCACAATCGAGCCGAACAGAAATTTTCTGAAAGAAATTAGTTAAATATTCGAGTAATATAACTTTGGGAAGTCATGTATCTTATCTTAAAGGACTTTTTCTTTTTAAAAAAAATATTGTTACTGATCGAAAAAGACTAATTAATGAACACAAAAGGATACCTGAGAATCTTGTCCTCGCATTTGACAAGTTCGAAGAACAATTCGAGCACTTCAAAGGCAGGGGCAGCATTGCGATTGCGCAGTGCGACAAGGGCCTTGCAAAAGGCCAAGCGCACTTCGGGATCCAATCCTTGCCCTTGAGTTCTCAAAATGTCGATTAGGTTGGTGGCGAATGTCTTAGCATGTTCTGGGTATGATGGCGCGACGGTGGACAAGAAGTTGACCACTTCCAGCAATGGGTCGAGATCCATTCTATGCTGATGCGGCTGAAGCTCGAGTAGCCGCAGTGTTGTCTCATAGTGGCGGAATTGTTCTAGGAATTCCTCCTTGTATGACTCTGGATCCTTCCTGACGAGCTCTTGCAGCAATCCTAAATTGTGCGCCGCCGCCAGGTAACGGCCGCTTACCCCACTCATCTTTCAAGGCTCCTTTGGTTTCTGAAGCCTAAAATAAAAGAATAAAACAGTGTTTGGGATTTTATCGCGATTTCTTCACGAGGGATGGCGGAAAAGCCGAAAGCGATGCTGTGATTACATCCTATTCTAATTAATAGACTTCGATTATAGTAGAAGTTGATGGAAAGGGGAGCTTCTTCAGCGATAGATAGATGCGATAAACGCCGATTGTTCGACGCCGATTTCGTTACACGGTGCACCAGTAGTCACAATCTCGAATTTCCTCAAACTTCAGGTTTTTCAGCAATAAAATGAAAACATAAAAATATAGTTAATATAGCGTTAGATTCCTAACGGAGCGATCTATTATTGTATGAAATCAGATTTTGAATCTAAGCTTACATCGAAAAGCAAAAAGATAAAATCGAAAGCTCCATAGTAAACAAACTTCGGAGATTACTTGGCAAAAAAGTAACTTAGAAATAATATTGTAGATATCAAAATAAAGAGCTTTAAAAGTTGTATTAATGTATGAAGCCCGATTTTTAATTTAATTAGAAGCTAAAAAGCAAAAGCTGAAAAACATCGTTAACTGAGTATCTGACAACGTGCACGTGCTAGTACAAATCTGGTGCGCCGTGCGTTATTACTATTTTGCTTGGTTGCGCAGACTACCGTAATGGAAAGAAATTCAGGCTATATAGTGCCAAGACTCAGAAAAAGCTGTTTGAGAATTTCTGTATGAACGTTGTACTACTTTATACTGCAGCGAAGCCAGTTTCAGTGACTGATTCGCATGAAAAAGCGTAGAATTCTCATGAAAATTTTTTAATTTATTCCTTTTTTACTTCTCCTATTGCTAGCTATTTAAAGTATGAAATTTTTAAAGTAGCTTTGATCCAACTTGCTCTAAGTCTTCAATTCAGTGGCATGCTGATGCGGCGTTTCGCATTGCACGAAATAAACGCGAGGAAGGTACAGAAAATAATTGTAAAAATGTTGATCTAATGTTGATCAAAAATCAAGAGGAGGAATAAGATGTTCGCCAAAAGATTAACATTTGTCAACTGATAGCTCGTCCTTCTTGTAGGTTGTTACTGCGACATGTTTCGATTACTTCTTTATGCAGACATGCAAAAGGTACAATTTCAAATTAATTTACTTATTAAACTCTATGCTCGTGGCGCAAAAGTAAATATATTTGAAATGACCTAACTATATCCATATCGTAAGATTTTCGAAGCAAAATGCCCTTCAAAGAAGTTGGACGAAAAAATTAGTGTCTGTTCGATTGAATCATCGTCCTCAATTACAGCCGAGTTGATAATTTTGCGACAGACCGACGTGCTCTTTCATGATTATTGATTGAGTGGGATGTGACGCCGTACTGCCCGGAAGTCAATGGCCCGCGTAACACGCAAGCAAAAATAGCCTGAGTCATTGATAGGGGAATGACTTCCTTATCTATTTATAGTGTCAGGTACAAGATTTCCGTCAGGCGTTTGTTTTGCATAACGACTGTATTTACAATAGCGGAACCGGCTGTGATTACTCAGCAGCAATAGGCTTATAATCGTTCGTTGTGATATTAATCGCGAGAGAAGCCAAGTTTAATTTGCTCTTGTAAGTTGCCCAGGTACCGGTCATGCCATATTACTATGGTGAATTTGATATTGTTAATATTGCTGAACCATGGAATCGATTTTGCTAAAATATTACAGGAACGTAGAAGGTTGGCTGAGTTTTTGTTGTTTCGAGTATCAGGTTATTTGGATCACGCATTCTATGTAACCTAGCGTTCAAATGCAAACAGTTCTACTGATTTCGAGCCTGACCGTTTATTCAAACACTCGCAAACCGTCCATAATTTAATAACAATAATTGATAACAGAGATACCAAACTTCTCTCAAATTTTTTGCAATTTAGCATGACCGCCATCACACAACATACACTTTTTCATCCGGTCTTTGTACGTTACTATAATAAAGCAAATTGATAACTGAAACGGGTAGAGGGACTTAAACTGATAGCTATCGCATTGATAAAGGTGATAAAATGATTGTAATAGAAGGGAACCGGTGCGAAATCAGTAAAATTACTAAAATTACACTTGAACGCTTGGCTACAGATAATGCGTGATCCAAATAACTTGAAACTCGGAACAACAAAAATTCAATTTATCTTTTACATTCCTACAAAATATCAAGATAATCGGGTGCGTGGTTCATAAATGGTAGCAGTATCAAAAGCTTTGAGGTAATATGGTACACCCTATAAATGTCTTTTATTATAATAAGATTATATTTCAAACCAAAGAAGACTCTTTCCTAATCCAAATGGGCATTTTAAAGCTAAAGTCAATATAAAAGTGTCCTCTTTGAATTGGAAAGCGTCTTTGTTACACTGAAAATAAAATGTGATAATCATTCACTAAACCTCAAGTAGGCGTTTCAATCATAAAATAGCGGGAGTATTTGGCAGACATGTGGTTAATTACTTTTAAATCTTGTTTTTGCGCCAGATGCAATATTGCTATCAGGTGTCTGTTCTCCATAATTGTGTTTACTATAGCAAAAATGCGGCGATTACTCAGCGGTGATAAGCATACTATAAAAATTTGCTCTGATACTGGCTGCGACGCTCCAGTTTGACATGCTCTTAAAGGACTCCTTTATTTCCACTTTAATAAAGACATTATTCAAACCAAAGAAGACATTTATCAACTTTAATGAATATGAAAGTGTCCTCTTTCAATTGAAAGCTGTACTTATTAAAGTGGAAGAGACTATACTTGTACCGGCGAAATAATTCTGGTCAGATTTATATGCATGAAGACATGAGTTTTTAACATATAATCTAAACATTTTGATAATTCTTCGTCCAGTCTTCCTGACTTATTTCACCAGTGCAACTGTATTCTGTCCTTAGATTTATACTTTTTTAAGCGATTCTGTACGAATTTTTATTAACGATCGAATTGATTGCAAAAGTGCACTAGAGCCAAAAAAGAAACGAGAAGATATTCAAAAGTGGTTTTCATTTCAGATTCATCACGCTGATTCCTAATTAATGGATCGAATAAAACTACCAATATTTGCGACAGTAAGAAGTTATCCACTGTCGCTCACTTATCAAACAATACGCCTCTGCATCTTTGCGTACGTAATCATATATGGAATAGGGCTGAGGAAGCGATATCAAAAAACTGAGCTCGGCTTTGGGACTCTGCTAACCAAAGTTATGGGAACTGTGGATACAAGAAATCGAACTGATCTTGGACCAGAAAAAGTATATCTACGCTTGTGGGAATCTACAGATCTTGTGCAGTCTTTTCAGGTGTGTTGACAAAAAATTTATCACCGTGAAAAGCATTGAAAATTTTCTTTTAAGGAAAACGGAGCCTTATTCATAACGACAAATGCAATAATTACACCTAAACAGCAACAAGGAGAATGTGCTGAGGTTAGTAAATATTTCTGAGTTTTCAAATCAGTACGCCCCAATGTGATTTGGCTGAATGCGCTGAAATTTGTTGTTTCATATTATTGCTCTAAATAACTCTAATTTAAAGGATCCATATATTTCGGCGGCTCGCTGCACACCCACAAATGCAACAAACTGCATTCGAGGCTCTATTCTCAATCATGGTAATGGCCTCATGACTGGAGAATGTGTGTCAACTCAGTTCGCAAATTCAACTTTGACGTATACCTGCGAAGTCAGCGGATGGTGTCCAACCGAGCGCATGGTTATAAGGTATTTTGGAAGTGTGCAAAAATGTGTTGAAAATAAATGTTTAGAGAAAAGGCTTTGTTTCCCGACGTGAAAGATTTCTTCATCCTCATCAAAGCCTTTGTCAGATTTCCGCTCTTCGATACAAACTTGTAAACTTTTTGAAACTATTTATATCTTTACTAATTACACTTCATACTATTAATATTTTAGTCAAAACATGCCGCACAATTTGGATGACACCGAATTATTTTATGAATGTCAGAAGGAAAAGAAATATGATGAACAGGCTGATGACAAGTGTCCAGTATTTCGTTTGAGTTACATGCTGAAAGAAAGTGGCATGCATGAAAAATTCGACAGCATTACAGCAATAAAGGTATATTATTGTCAAGACTTCTTGGGATAATCTTTGCAATATAGTTACGATTGCGATACTGTATTTGTTGGAGTTTAAATACGATGGAAACTGTTAATGAACTATCTTGAGATCTTGCTTTTAATCTTATCGCTTCATTTTACATAGTCCTTATCATACTTCACAGGATGGCACATTTTGCACATTAGCTTTGGGCTATTGTTTTCCTATTAAGTTTGTTAACAAAATGTCTAGCAGAGGTGGGCGTGGAAGGTATGAGGGGGTGTGCGCCCCTCTTCCAGACACTCAATTGGTACAGCCCTAACGGCGTCGTTTCCTGACGCCAAAATGCTAAAATAACTCTTGATAGCATCCGATTCTAATTTTGATATAATTTAATTACACAATATACGCAATTTAAAATGCCATATTGCGTTCCAGTTATAATGGATTAATTTCAGGGTGGAATGTTAGGTGTTACGGTAAAGTGGGATTGTAACTTCGATCACTGGCGAGACAACACTTGTCAACCTGAATACATTTTCCGACAACTCGATAAAACTAACGCTGTACCGACGGCATCATGGGATTTCCGGTAATTCTAAATTGTTTTCAATTACGATATAATTAGAGTAACGCATAGTGTGCTAGCTCGTTAAAAGTTTTCGTGCTAAAGCGACATGATGAAGAGTGCACCCTGTTTAATATGAACACCGATTGTTAAAGTATGAATTCAAAATTAAAACAAAGTGATCATCTGTCTCGTGGTCAGTGATCAGCAGCCGCTTCTTATTACGATATTCAGGCAGTAATTTCGATGTTGTAATTCAAATGACACAATATTAATTTGAATTCAATCTAAAGAAGCGATGTCTTAAAGCGTTGACTTGAAAATGTCATATAAGAGGACTGCAAGGACAATACTCAATTTGATTCGATTAGCGACCGAAACAGACTTTAAAAACAAAATTCATGTAAAATAATACCAATCATCAAATTTCACCCAAAATACATTTATCAGTTACATTAGTTCTTATAAATAAATGATGTACGATTATTCAGAAGGTATTTTTGCTTGAAATCGCTCTTCTTTTTATTGCAAGAGTTTTCGACGAAGAAATTAATATGAAAAAATTGCATTGATTAACTTGATTAATTTCAGCATCTTTGTAATATTTTTGCTTATAAATGATTACTAAAAATGAGTGTAAAATTTCAGAGATGGTAGAACTTATCATGAGAATGGCGTACTGACTAGAGATCTTCACAAGGTCTTTGGAATCTTTGTAATATTCAACACCGAGGCGAAAGCAGGCAAATTTAATTCTGTCGATACACTGCTCGAACTCAGCGCAGCGTTTAACCTTTTTAAAATTGTAAGTTACAGTTTGAATGATGGGCAGCTATAAAATTTATACGCAACACTTTAGGCAACGTTTGCCTGCATATATCTCATCACTCATGTCCCATTATTGAAAATCAAAAACAAAGGAAACCATTCGGTAAATTCTGACATGTCGTCTGCAACTCCGCAAGGTAAGATAAGTTTGAAAAGGAAAGTGTTCAAAGCTTAATGGTATAAGTTCTCCTTTGGCAGCTCAAAAAATATCAAAACGACATGTTTCGAGAATATAAAAAATCAGATTCTGTCTTGTAGTGCTAGTGGCTCTTTAGTCGGAATTGATTTTCGAACGTATCTTTGCCACGATTTTCGTTATTTGAATTCAATTATCACTGCAACTGTTAAGTCAGTCTCCTTGCGTTGCAGACGCGAATAGTGGAAGCGCAGTCTCTGCAATAGACCCGAAGCAACCAATGGCTTGGCAGTACTTATACGAGCTCCAGCATACAGACGACAATACTTCAGCTGAATTAGACACCAACAGTCTAATAAAAGCCTCATATCGAGTGAACATGCAAGAGAGTAATTGTCCTAAAGAAGACGAAGACTCGTTAAAATTAATAGTATTATGGTTGAAACATTACTCGATAAAAATAAAAAGCTGGACTAAAGACAAAACAGAAACATCAAAGAAAAACTTTATTCTATTTGTTGTCGCGGCTTCCTTCTTAATTATTGCTCTTATTGTCTTCATGATTATCAAAAAGAGCAACATTATTACCACTTCATTGGCAGCTATTGTAGTGTGGATTTGCGTTTCACTAGCTTTTCTGGGAGCTTTTATTTGCATGGTACATGCAGTTCGTCGATATCTATTAAGAAAGCATTATAATTCATTCTTTCAATGGCTGTCAGACCTTCCTTATTGTAACACAGCAGTCATTATACTGATCTCTATTTTAATACTGGAATTTTTGACCATTCAAGCATTTTTCATGCAATATGACGAATCTCCAACAGCAGTTTCTTTCTTAAAAGACATGCTGGCCGCCATTATCATTGATATCACTTGTGGATTGATACTCAAGTACACTTTCTTCCTTGCTAAAACCCTGACGCACTATTATAGTTCGGAAAGAGAGCAAACAACTACTCAAATCGATGCAGTCAAAGAATTTGTGGAACATATGCTTGAGCTAAAAAAACGTGTTATCTTGCCGCAAGAGGAGGAGCCAGCGATGTACGTAAACAAGCAACGCGGCGCAGAATCTGGCGGTACCATAAATAATTCAAGCAAGCCAAATGAAGCTCTCAACTGAGAGGATGAAACCCAGCTGTTATCAAATGATAATTTACAATGCTAATCAAGTGCACCTGCGTAAAGTATGAAGTATTTTAGCATTTATTTTGTTCAATTGGCTTTAAATCGCTCTGTGTTTGCAGCGGTGTTAAAGGGAGTTATCTATAAACAGTTGCGCACTATTGTAACCGTTTGTGATTGCTGTAAGTGTATTGTACATTCGTTTCAGTTTGTTCCATTTATTTCCCTATCCTAGTAAAAAATCTTACGTCGTGCCACTCATACAGTTATATGTGTTACAACGACTATCAACAGCAGGGGATATGAGACGAAAGTAAAAGTGAAAGCATATCAAACCTTTCGTGAAACTAAAGAACGTTTACCTTTTTTCCCATTTTCAATAACTTCCCAGACAAGAACAACACGTGTAAGTTATGCAAATTTTTCTCAGAAAGCAAACAAGCAACAATTCCAGAAAATATTCAATATGCAGTGAATTCGGCGCAGTTTGCCTCAAAACACACTTAGTAAACGTTTCGAATTCATTCATGGTTTCAATCATTCACTATCGCAAGATAGCGAAGTTCCACAAAATTTCTGCAAATGCCCAGTCGACGTCTGGTAAATTAATTCCATCTCAAGGGAATTAAACCATCAATAAGTCCTACATAGTGAAACGATTTCAGTAACTTTACCACCTCACGATCACGAAAGCGATTTTTTGGGATTGATTGGCGCCTTCATTATAAAATACAAATGTGCCCGCTCTTTTGGCTCAATTAGACACTGAGCTAGCAGTTCCTATCTAATTTATCATTCGTAAAATAACTGCGACGGAGGTATAATTTTTATAACTTTATAAGTACCGGAGTTTCTCAAAAATAAGCCCCGGGCTTATTTACGAGAAATAGCACTTTCGAGCCTCAACATTTTCCTCTAAAATAAGCCCGGGGCTTATTTTCGAGAAATGCAGAAATTGCAGTGTTTTGCCCCGATTCATTGAAATTTTCACACGCGATCATCATCACTATTAAGCAGTAGCTGTAATCAATCAATAAGTTTGTGTTGTGCCAATAAGGAAACGAATTCAACATTTATTGTGCAAAAATCGCGATTTGCACTGTGATATAACATGCACATTTAATTAAATCCCGGGCTTATTTTCGAGAAAAGGCAGCAAAAGTGGTATGTTTTTTGACGCGGACGGAATAATTTTTGATCGGAAAATAAGCCCGGGGGGTATTTTCGAGAAGACTTTCGAAAATAAGCCCGGGGGGGGCTTATTTTCGGGAGGGCTTATTTTCGAGAAAACCCGGTAAATGTTTTCGAACGAATTACAAGATGATCAATGTATTTCTCCCAGATTATAAACGATTTGTGTTCAGCTCACAGTAATTCAATTGTCCTCAGCAAGGGCTCAATACAAGGCTCCACTTCTGGAGTGTTTTTGACGCCCTTGAAACAAAATTTTTTAGGGGTACTGGAGGGGCACGCCCCTGTCGGGCTAGATTAGCGACAGAGACGATGATTTCGTTTTCAGTGGTTCAGTGGATTTTTTTTCTCTTGCTTCTTGTGTAGGAAAGAGGGTGCCACAGTCCTTCTTTTATTCACCCACACAAGACGATATACAGGGAGGCAATGGCCTTTGATTTGAGACACACGACACTGTTTGAACTACGGTTTTTTCGCCGTATTAGGTCTAACAGGCATCGCGAACCGGGCAAGCTACATCAATCGGCTTGCGCGGCGGTTCCTTTCCGTGTCTGCCCGCACGTTCGTCTCGCTGACCTTTTAACCCGTCAAGGCTCCGTGTCCCACGTGGGTGTAATACAAGGAGGCGCCAACTTGATTGGCGCGCGATCGTCTCTCATCGGTCAGACCGCCCAAGATACAAATGAGGTAAGAAGAGCCAAACAAATGGGTTAGATATCAGCGCGCCGCATGGGCAATAAGAAACATATCAATTAACACGTCGGCACGAATCGGCCCACATAGACGGCATATGAGAGCTCACTGCAAAGCAATCTCATCGCTACAAAGGCGATACCGACGACGCCGAGATATAAACTGATCAACAAATGTGCCAAGGTCACGGCACAGCAAAGGGTTACACGGAAAAAGTACATTAGCTAGCGGCTAGATACTCATCGATTAATTAGTGAGCATAAGGCGGCGCTTAAATATGGTACGTAGGATCGCGAGGGTTACAAACGTCGCGACAGCCCCCTTGGAAAAAAAAGTTTCCGAAAACTGCTTTTCTTGGTCTCCACGTGCAGAGGAATGCAAGTTTTTGGCACACTGAGAGACAAAACAAGAAGGTTGTCAGTAGGGGACAGCCTAGGTTTTTCAATTTTTTTCGAAAAAAAGCTTTTTTACTTTTTGGATGAGCAATTAAAGTTTTGTTGTAATCCATGGGTCAGAATTTTTTATGAAATATTTTAAAATAATGACAAAACTTTTTCGAAAAAATGGATACCCCCAGGCTGTCCCCTACTTACAACCTTCTTGTTTTGTCTCTCAGTGTGCCAAAAGCTTGCATTCCTCTGCATGTGGAGATCAAAAAAATCAGTTTTCGGAAACTTTTTTTCCAAGGGGCGCGTGCCCCTTCAATACCCCTAAAAAAATTTTATTTCAAGGAGCCACAAAACTGCAGAAGTGGAGCTTTGGAATGAGCCCTTGTTCAGGACAGTTGCACCACTCTGAGCTGAACACCACTCACTTATAATCTGGGAGAAATACTTTGATCACCCTGTATAAAGTTTTCGAAAGAGTGGAGCATATGGATGATATCAATATGCAATTAACTGTTCCGTTGCACTAATTACTTATGATGACTTTCAGTTGGCATAGTTTAGTCGAATAGCGGATGTAGAACCATACACTATGCGAAATGCCCTTCAAAGTAGTTAAACGAAAAAGTTAGTGTCTGTTCGAATCGCCGTCCTCGATTACAGCCGAGCTGATAATATTGCGGCAGACAGAGGCCAGTTTCATTAAACTGTTGAGAATTGAGGAATTGAGGTGCACGCCGATTGGTCAGTTTTAAATTTCAACCAGTGGGCGCGCCTCAATTCTCAACAGTTGTGTGAAATTAAACTCAGACGTGTGCTTCCATAAGTACTAATAGGGTATGATGTGAATACTTGAAACTGGCCTGGCCAGAAGTGGGGTGTCCGCGTTACGTGCTCGCTGAAATGGTGTAAGACATTGACAGATTTTAGATGTGTGACTTCTAAATCTTCTTATCGTCTCAGGTGCAAGATTAACGTTGAGAGTTTGTTTTGCACAACGGCTTTATTTCCAATAGGGTAAATGGAAGGTTAACTCAAGAATGATAAGCAGATTGTAAATGTTTGCTATGATGGTTGCTGCGAGGCTCCAGTTTAGTTTGATTTTGAAATTTGCCCAAATACGTGTGTTTCAGAAGTAATTAAGCACCCCCCCCCCCTAGCCAAGTTCTTTGTGGGGTGCGTAGTTACTTCTGAAATACCTTATATGTCATTTCCATTTAATGGAACATTATTCAAACCAAATAAGAGATTTTCGTAATCCAACAGGACGTTTTCCAATTTAAAATAATATTAAAATGTTCTCTTGAAATTGAAAAATGTCCGTATAGAAGTGGAAGAGGTATAATTGTTCCCGCGAAATAATTCTGGTCAGATTTAAATGAATCAAGACAAGAATTTAGAACATCCTATCTAAACATTCGGTGGGTTTCATTATCGTTTCTTGAGTTATTCTTAAGTTAAGCATAAGTTAAGCCCATTATGAAGCATAGCGCTGAGTATCGCTATGTATTACTTAAGAGAGACTGTTTCTAAGCATCGAGCTTCCCTTGACACAGTTTTCAAAAAGGTTTCAGATTTTGATGAAACTTTGTAGCCTGGGGTAATTTAGGTCGAGATTTCCGAAAATAGCGTCAGAATTCATCGAAAAATATTTTCGTGTCGAGATATGGCGGGAAATTTAAACGCGATCAGATGACTATACTAGCTACATCAAAATTCTTTTTTCTGTATACCATTCGAAAGGAAAAGAGGAGAGGAATCTGAAACTGACCAAAATTTTAAAATTAGTGCAAAACTAAGAATGATATGCCTGAAATAACACGTCGCATTTTTTCGCTTATCAGTTTTTCGCATTTTTCGATAAAAACTTGTTCAGAATTCCCCGTCCAGTTTGCTCAAGATTGTAGCCCTAATGCTGGGCTATCCAACGGTATCATCAAAGTTAAAATCCGTTTCCGTCTACGGGTCTCAATTTCTGCTCAAAGTTGACTCCTGCTGTAGTTACGGTAATTCGTTTGTGCTCAAGGAATTTCAACTCAAGTCACAAAGTCTGCGCATGCTTCAGTAGAGTTTTTTACTATTTTTCGGTCGGAGCCTTTTCAAATTTACTCGCCTAGCGTTACTCGGCTTTTAAAGGATGTGTTACAACCTCTCTAATGTTGTGTTTGCAAGGAGAGAGCTATTCAACTGATATTAATACGCTTCAACCCACACTGGCGGACAATTGAAAATTTCTGTACGAACGAATTACGTTAACTACGGCAGGAGTCAACTTCGGGCTCAATTTGAGACCCGTACACGGAAACGGATTTTATTTTTGATGACACCATTGGATAGCCCAACATTAGGGCTACAATCCTGAGCAAACTGGACGGAGAATTCTGAACAAGTTTTTGCCGAAAAATGCGAAAAACTGATAAGCGAAAAAATGCGACCAGTTCTTTTTTGCACATCTTTCTTAGTTTTGCACCAATTTTAAAATTCTGGTCAGTTTCAGATTTCTCTCATTTTTTCCTTTCGAATGGTGTATAGAAAGAGGAATTTTGATGTCGCTACTGTAGTCTTCTGATCACGTTTGAATTTCCCGCCATATTTCGACACGAAAATATTTTCGAAAAATTCTGACGACTATTTTCGGAAATTCCGACCTATATTACCTTAGGATACAAAGTTTCATCAAAATCTGAGACGTTTTTGTAAACTCTGCCAAGGCTCTGAACAAGAAAGCTCGATGCTTAGAAACAGTCTCTCTTAACTTTAGCAAACGATTACGGAACCGGCCGATTATGATAATTCTTCGTCAAATCTTCCTGACTTATTTCACTAATGCAACTGTATAATGCCCTTAAATTTTTATTTTTTTAAACGATAATGTGCGACTTTTATTAAAAGTCGTGTTGATTGCAAAAGTGTAATTGAATCACAGGACGCGAGATAACATTCAAAAGTCGTTTTACTTCTAGATTCATCACGCTAATTGCTAACTAATGGATCAAGTAACATTGCCAGTATTTGCGAAAATAAGAAGTTATCCATTGTCGATCGTTTTTTATTTCATACGCCTCTGTATCTTTATTTATGTAATCTTGTACGGAATTTTGTGGAGCAAGCGATATCAAGATGTTGACATCGGTTATGGTACTGTACTGACTAAAGTGATAGGAACTGTGGATACCAGAAATCGAACAGACCTTGAACCAGCAGTAGTGTATCAACGCTTGTGGGAATCTACAGATCTTGTGGAATCTTTTCAGGTGTGCTGATAAATATTTAATCAACGTCGAATGCACTGAAAGCTTTCATTTTCAGGAAAACGGAGTTTTATTCATTACGACTAATGCGATAATTACGCCTCAACAACAACAAGGAGACTGTGCCGAGGTAAGTGAAATACAGGGTATGTCAGAAGTAGTGGATGCTTTTTGTTTTTGAATAACTTTTCTTGAGCTCATTAGATTGAGCTGAAATTATGCACACTTATACTCTGAGATTTGACATTTTTCAGAAAAATAAATGTCCAATTTGGATCATTCTAAGCCGAGATATAGCCATTCAAAAAGCATCACTGATTGTCAAAAAAATTCAATAATCAAGCGTTGCATGAACACATTTGATGAGAAATAACTCTGGTAATACGCAACCATATTCATCGCGGTTTACTGCATCTTGTAGAGTAACTTCGAACTTAGGTTTTTATTTTTTAATCATAAGAATCCGATCACCATTACTTATTTTACGAGCTTTCAACAGAACGGCTCTCTTCCACAGTTTCGGGCTTTTCTCGCTTTTTTTAACGCAATCAGACCAAATTCGCGAGAAAAGCCCGAAACTGTGGAAGAGAGCCGTTCTATTGAAAGCTCGTAAAATGAGTAATGGTGATCGGATTCTTATGATTAAAAAATAAAATCTAAGTTCGAAGTTACTCTACAAGATGCAGTAAACCGCGATGAATATGGTTGCGTATTACCAGAGTTATTTCTCATCAAATGTGTTCATGCAACGCTTGATTATTGAATTTTTTTGACAATCAGTGATGCTTTTTGAATGGCTATATCTCGGCTTGGAATGATCCTAATTGGACATTTCTTTCAAGATGTTGAGATGTTTTGCTTTCAAACTCGCCCGACGAGAATCCGTTGGGTTATTCCGTTTGGTTAGTCCTGCAGTACATACCCAGCGCTATAAGCATTTTAATGAAAACGCTTTGAAGCGCGCTCTGCAAAAAAGCCTGGGACGAAATTTCTGTAGAACGGGCCACGTCAATCGTCGAAAATTTCCCAACGCGTTTACGAGCTATTGTGGCCGCCAAAGGAGGGCATATTGAAATTCTTTTATGTATAGCTAAACCGTATCTAGTAATGAGCAATGTAAAAAAAGAATCACTAAAATTGGTCAAGTTTTCGAGAAATTGTAGGGCAAAGAATGACGTCCAGACTTTCTGACCACCCTGTATCTCCTTGACTACACGAAAAATGCTTCCAGAAATTTCTTTACGACATGAGAATCCTCAAATTTAAATGACATCAGTTTTCAGGATCCGTATATCTCGGAGGCTCGCTGCACACTCGTAGATGCTACAAACTGCATTCAAGGATCCATTCTCAATCAGGGTAATGGCAAAATGACTGGAAAATGCGTGCCAACTCAGTTCGCAAATTCGACTTCGACATATACATGCGAAGTCAGCGGATGGTGTCCAACCGAGCGCATGGTTATAAGGTATTTTTAAATTATGCAAAAAAGTGTTGGTAATAATTATTTAGAGAAAATGCTTTATTTCCCGACGTGAAAGATTTCTTCATCCTCATCAAAGCGTTTGTCAGATTTCCACTCTTCGATAAAAACTTGTAAACTACTGAAAATTTTCTCTATCATTCCATTAATATACTTCACGCCATTAATGTTTCAGACAAAACATGCTGCGAGATCTGGATGACACCGAATTGTTTCGTGATTGTCAAGAGCGAAACAAACGTGATAATTTGGCAGATTACGACTGTCCAGTGTTTAGTTTGTCTTATATCCTTAAGGAAAGTGGAATGCTTGAAGATTTCGACAACATTATAGCAGTTGAGGTATATTATTTTCATGATTTCTAGTGATAAGCTCCGTTGTATGATTACAGTGCGTTTTAATAAGTTAGAGCTACCATCCTGCTTGCTGCATTTTTGCTTACTATTCTTATAGCATGAGAGAGCGAATCTTTATACATTGCAGGTATATACATTAAGGCTGTAACGGAGACGGGGAATCCCCCATCCCCGGGGAAGTCTCCATCCCCGTCCCTGGAATATTATTTTGTCCCCGTCACCGTTTCAGCCCTATAATACATGAATTTTTCTTTATTTGCGCAACCGAATACGACAGAATAATTTAAGACAACTTTATTAATACCCAATATGCCATCCTTTTCCTTCTTTAATTCAAGAAATAACTATTTTGGACCCACTCAAAATTTTGAAACAAAGCTTGTACAGATTGATAGAGCGTTCAAATCTCTGTTAGGAAATATCTGATTCATGCGATTGACTTAGACTTCACATGTAAAAAATGATAAATATGTTATGATGGAAAATTCGTACATTGTGCTATTTTGACTCATTAACATAAATACATGGTAAATAAGCAAAATCTGATTGTCTAAATCAGTTGCTTAAACAGTGCGGTATGGGCATTAAATGTCGTTAGACATCCTATGACTTTCTGTTGACATCCGTGCAAACTGGTTTATGATGCAAAATGCGGCAAGCAAGGGGGCGGTTCTAGCTTTATAAAACGCACTGTATGATCGCGATATTGTCTTTATATGACAGTCTTTGAGAATTACGGTTTCTGCTTTGCTATCGAAGGAACTTGAGATGTTTCTTTTACACTTGACGCTTTTTAGCGAAGTGTTTATCGTGCTTCGCGGAATGGCGAAGTTTTGCATACCAGAATACGGCTTAGTATTTCCTAGTAAAATTGCTTAAACATGCCTTGCAGATATGGGGTAGGGTGGACACTCCCACTCTCCCCCCAGCGCCGAACGGTGCCCACCTCTGACGTCTAGGTGCAATGCTATAGGGCACGCAAAAGCCCCAGACACCTGAGTCTATTTCAAGCAAACAGTTCAAATTCTAGCAAGATACGATACTAAGCGCTATTTAAACTTCATTATGGGCACTATTTATTTAAAGCTGAGGGTGGAATCCAATTATTGAAAATTTTAGCACAAAATGAGCATTTGGCATAAGAGAATCTTAGAATAATGAAACTGAGCAAAAGCATCTCGTTTTTTCCGCGAAAGCTTCGACAGTTCGTTGGTAATACGAAACTCCGCCCACAGACTTATGACACAGGACGCTCTCGCATTTGTGTTGCATAGCAACAGAGGATCAGTTGCCATGCAACACGCAACATTTTATGACGTGATTTTATGGATTAATCATCCAAATCCGGTTCTGATTCTGATCTTATGATACCCCAAAATTGTACTATGCAGAATATGTGTATTCGGAACTAACGATCCTGAACCGGAACCGGAACATTTAATTAATTATTCGCGCTCCTCACATAAAGAGTCACGATGATACTTATGATAGTTAAATAGGTTAAAGCCTCTTATTCTGTAGGTAAAATTTGTGGCACCAGTGGCGAAATGTCACGGCGCGTGTAAACGTAAATTGGCACAATTTCTTGCAGAGTTCGCTGTTTGAACGAAAACCTCAATTGATCGACAGGAATCCACGTTTATGCGCAGTTTGCTTGAAATAGACTCAGGTGTCTGGAACGTTTGCGTGCCCTATAACTCTTGATAATACCTCATACCATTTTAGGTATTATGTAATTATACTACATGCGTTTACTGTTTTCACACTGTGTTCCGCATTAATTGATTGATTTCAGGGTGGTGTGCTCGGGGTTACAGTAAAATGGGATTGTAATTTCGATTATTGGGAAAATAACACTTGCCAACCGAAATATATTTTCCGACAACTTGATATGACTGACTCAAAGCCGACGGCATCTTGGGATTTCCGGTAATTCTTAACTGCTTCCTGTTTTCTATATAATTAGAGAGTTAATGGTACACAATCTACTCGATCGTTAACATTTTATATACCAAGACTACATGATGAAAAATTACCTAATCAAAGGCAAAGATCTTAATATTGCTTGCTTACGTATAACTTAAAGACTCAAACCAGAGTGTTAGGGTACCCAGCAATCAATAATCATCTACCGTTCCTCATTAAATTATTCAGACACTTATACCGATGTTGTGTTGCGAATGATGCAAAATTAGTGTGCATTCAGTCTGAACAGTCGATGTCTTTTACTTTGACTCGAAATGCCATAGGATTGTACTGCTAGAACAAATCAATTTGATTCAATTCGCAATCAAAATAGATTTTCAAAACAAAATAGGTCTTCAGATTTCACCCAATATACATTTATCAATAATATTGACTATTAAGGATTAAAGAATGTGCGGACATTTCGTAGGTATTTTGCTTGCAATTGCACTTTTGTTCTTCAATTGCACTTTTGTTCTTCAATTGCAACATTTTTCGATGAAGAAATTAATGTGAAAAAATTATGTTGATTTTTCGATTGACTTGGTTAATTTCGATACCTTCGTAATTAGTATCTTTACTTACCAATGATTATTTAACAAGTACAAAATTTTAGAGATGGTATAACTTATCGTGAAAATGGTATACTGACCAGAGATCTTCACACAGTCTTTGGGATCTTTCTAATATTCAACACCGAGGCGATGGCAGGCAAATTAAATTTTATCGATACACTGCTCCAACTCAGTGCAGCGTTTAACCTCTTTCAAATTGTGAGTTATAGTCTGAATGATGGGCAGCTATAAAATTTATACGCAGCACTTTAGGTACCTCTTGTTCTCATAGCGTTCATCACTACTGCTGCATTATTTAGACGCAAAAAAGAAAGAACCGCATTGGTAGACTCTGACATATTGCCTGGAACTTCGCCAGGTAAGATAGGTTTGAAACAGAGGCGCAAAAGCGTTCAAAGTTTTGTGATATTGGTTCGCCTTCGGCAGCTCAAACATAAAAGAAACAGTATAGGTAGCATAAAATATATTTCTGGAAAATAAAAAAATTAGTACCGTCTTTTACTGCTAGTCGCTCTTTAGTTGGAACTTGTTTTCGAACTAAGTTAAACCACGATTTTGTAGTATGAATTCAGTTATTCATGCAACTGTTAGGTCGGTCTCCTGTGTTTCAGACACGGAAAGTGGAAGCGCAGTCTCTGCAATAGAACCGAAGCAACCAAAAGCTCAGCAAAATTCATATGAGCTCCAGCATTCAGATGACAGTTTTCCAGCTAAATCAGACGCCAGCGATTCCCTAGATGCCTCATATCACCAGAGTAAGCAAGTAATTATAAGTTCTGTAAAAGACGACGCCCCGTTAAAAATCATAATATCCGAGTTAAAAAAATATTCAATGGTAATTAATCACTGGACTACATACAAAATGAAACCATCAGACTCAAATTTTATTACAGTTGCTGTCTTAATTTTCATCTTAATTAGTCCTCCTTTCGTCCTTTTGGCTACTAAAGCGAGCATTATTAGCTACGCATGGGTAGCATTTGTAGCTTGGATTTACGTTTCAGTAGCTTCTATTGGAATTGTTATTTGTGTGGTTTGCATTGTTCTTTGGGGTCTACCAAGGGATCATCTTAATTCATTCTTTCTTCGTCTGTCAAACTATAAACATAGTAACACATTAGTCGTAAGTGCAGCCATCGTGCTGATACCTCTTTTAATAGTAGGATTTTTGACTATTCAAATCACTTTTTTGTTTCAATATGGCCTAGTTGCTGAATCAGTTTCTCTTGTTAAAGACATCGTGGCCGTTATTGTCATTGATATCAGCTGCGGATTGCTTATCCAGTACATTATCTCCTTAGCTGTTCTAATCGCGAAATCCTGTATTTTCTTGTATTCAAAGTGGAAGAGCGGGGGTCAAAAAAGTGATGTAGTGAAAGACTTTGTGGAGCATATGCACGATCTTAAAAAATGCGTTATCTTGCTGCAAGAGGAGGAGCCAGCGATGTATGTAGACAAGCAACGCGGTGCAGAACCTGACGGCGCTGAAAAAAACTCATGCAACCCAATTGAAACTAATAACGGAGAGGAGACCTTGGTGGTATCAAATGACCAACAGCAATGTCTGTCGATTACACGTTTGTAAAGTGCCATGAAATGTTTTAGTATTTAATTTTTTCACTCGGCTTTAAGTCGCTCTATGTTTGCAGTGGTGCTGAATGGAATGTTCAGAAAATGTTGTTCATCGTTGCAATCGTTTGTAATATTCCTGTTTATTAAGCATATTACACAGACGTTTCAATTTGTACCGTTCATCTCCCTATCCAAGTAAAAAATTTACGTCGTGCCACTGATACGGTCATAAGTGTTATAACGACTATAAAAAAATATGAGATCTACCAAGAAAGTGAAAGTAAAAACATACCAAAAACTTCGTATAATTAAAATTTTTTTTTCACGTTCACATCAACTTTTGTGGAATAACCTCGGGCAAGAACAACACCGTTTAATTCACATGGATTGTTTCTAGAAAGCAAAAGAGCAAAATTTTATAAAAAATTTGATAAAAAATGAATAGACTACGATGCATTTTGCCTCAAAACCTAAATAGTCAACGTTTCGAGCTAATTAGCGTTTCAGACCATTTACTATCAGAATATAGCGAAATCGACACAATGTTTGCAAGTGCCAAGTCGACGTCTGCTAAGTTCTTTTGATGGCCGTAGTCAAGCTATTGCGTTTTACGGCTGATGAAACAGTGACTTTGTTTAATTTTATCTCAAAGGGATATAAACCATCCATAAGTCATACATTGTGTAAAGTTTTATTTACTCGACTATCTTACGATCATGAAATTGATATGTGTGTAGTTTGATTGGGATCTTCATCATACCATGACGGTGAGCTCGCTCTTTTTGCTTCTATTCAGAACTGGCAATTTCTCTGTGACTTGTATCTCATAATATATGTGCGAAGGAGGTATAGTTTCTGATAACATAAGTATCGTGTTTTTGAAAGAAATGTTAAGTTTACGAAAAAAGAAGGTAACTATTGAATTCCAATTCAGGTGGCTGTTATCACTATGGGATTAACTGCTCCAATGCACTTATCACTTATGAGGACTCTCAAATGCCAAACAGTAGTCGAATAGCGGTTGTGAAACCATACACTATGCGAAATGTGATTAACGAAGCGAAATGCCATTCAAAGAAGGTGAACGAAAAAATAAGTGTATGTTCGAATCATCGTCTCCGATTATAGCCGAGTTGATAGTCTTGCGACAGACAGACGTGCGCTTCCACGAGTATTGACAAAGTGGTGCGTGCGCACGTGACAGCGGATTGACCGAAAATGTAACACCCGCGCTAGACTTGGTCAAACATAGCGTAAGTCCTTTATGTATAACAGCTTAGTAAATTTTGACACTTCTATTGTTCCCCGCGCAAGATTGCTGTTAGGGGCGTGTGTTTGCGTAACAACTGCAGCTACAATAGCGGGATGTGCAATCATTACTCAGCAGTGATACGTATATAATAAGCGTGCGTTGCGATATTTACTGCGAAAGAGGCCTCAGTTTCGTTTGCTCTTGAAAATTGCTCAAGAACAGGGTGAGCCACGTAACTTTGGTGGATTTGATATTGTTTCTATTGCTGAGCTATGCAGCCGATTCTGCTTTAATATCACAGGAATGTACTTGAAATTTTGCAATTCTGAGTTTCAGTTTAATAGGTTTATGCTTTCGCTGTGACCAAGCGTTCAAATGCAACTGTTTCTGTTCTACTAATTATGCACCGGTTGCCTGCTAATTAACGTTCTTTTATTTTATTTTCTTTATTAATACAAAGGTATCAATTTTTCGGTCTATTACTCTCTTAAATTATCAAATTGCCTAATTACAGAGTAGTGTTTGGCTAGCATTAAGCGAGAATTCACGCCGCTTTTGACAAAAATACGGGGGGAGATGCGGGTCAAGGCAATTGGTTCGTATTAGCTGAGAAAGTGCATTACGTGTGTTGGCGGTATTGATGAATTTATAAAAATTTGGAGAAGTGTAATATCTTTTCTATCAATTACTATTACAAAACTGTGGACAGTTTGCGAGTGTTTACATAGATTATTCGACTCAAAATAAGTAGAACTGCAACGGTTGCATTTGAATTCTGGGTTACAGAGAATGCGTGAGCTAAATAACTTGGAAACTGGTACAACAAAATTTCAACCAACCTGCAACATTCCTGCAAAATCTCAGCAAAATTGATTGCGTTATTCTGAAATGGTAGCAATATCAAATCCACCATGGTTACGTGACGCACCCTGTATAGGCCTTTTCCATTATAATATTATCATTTTTCTAACTAAAAAAGACATTTTCCGAATTCAGAGGGCCATTTAAAAACTAAAATTAATATGAGAATGTTCTCTTTGCATTAGAAAGTGCTCTTATTAAAGTGAAAATAACATGTGTTAATCACTCAATAAGCCTCAAATAGGTGCAAGAATCACACAGTAGCGTGACAGACTGACAGATTGGGTAACTTCATATCGTGCCATGGGTTAGATTACCGTCAAGGGTCTGTTTTGCAGAATAACTTTATTTTCAATAGTGGAACGCGCGTTGAGTATTCAACAGCGATAGGCCTATAATATCGTTTGTTGTACTATTTACTGAGAAAGAGGCTCTAGTTTAATTTGCTCTTGAAAGTTTTCCAAATACATGCCATTTCACTTTAATAAGAATATTTTTCAAACCAATGAAGACGCTTTCAAAATCCAGGATGAAGTTTCCTAACTCAGAAAAATATTAAAATGCCCTCTTTGATTTGAAAACAGTATATGAGGGAGTTCGCCCGAGGGTCGACCTACTTGTTCCGGGGTGGAACACAGTTTCTTTTGCAACCTATACCACTTTATAGAGATTGAAATGCTGTGTTTTCAAACTGCGTTAGACTCTCCCTGTTCTAGAGTTTCGTTTGTTAGGACGTTCAGGAAATTTCGTTTCGGACCAAAACTTATGTTTTATTACTGTAAACTTGTTCAAAGATAATTAGTTGACCGAAAATTAAAATTAATGAGACGTAAGCGATCGGAAGAAGTGACTGACATTAAAAGTTTAGACGTTTTCGTGTTGGGACATAAAGATCGATTTTTTGGTCTCAGCACGAAAGTGTATAAAATTTGGTATCAATCGCTTCCTCAGATAGTGTAGGTATCTAAAATGTTAATTTTGGGCCAACTGGTCATCTCTGAACAAAGTTAAAGTGAAAAAACAGAAATTTTGGTACTGCCACAAACATTTTTGAAAATCTTAAAAAATAAAATCATAGAGCAAGGGGAGTTTAACGCCGTTTGAATTACAGTGAAGTTCGTTTATACCGGTTTTTGTGGGACCGGCACTTTTTGACCGGTATTAACGAAATTTACTAATGAGCGGTTAAAATACCGGTATAAAAAGTAGTCTCGTTTAGAGTTATTAGGAGTCATGAAATGTGGCTAACGTACATATTAGCTAGTTAAGTCAGAGAGTGCATATTGTAGCAATGTTTTTAGCACATTTATGTCACTTGCATCGATCGTAATTATTCCATTAACTAGTAAAAAGTCTGCCGATTCTTTGACCGGTATGAGAGAACTTGTTTGAATGAGAAGGTACACTTTGGCAGTTTCATAGAGCAGTTGAGAACGCAACTCTTGCGAATTGCAAATGCAATTGTGTTTTGCAATTCGCAATGGCAATTTGCAACTGTCTATTTCATAAAACTACAAATTGCAATGAGGTCTCGCAATTCCGCAATTCTTTCAAGCGAAAATGGCGCAAGTGTAAAAGGCTGCGAATTCAAATGCGGAATTACGTTTTCGCTAAATTTCGCCGAAAATGAAAAGTGAAAGCAACACTTTTTGAAGCATTGATATGAAGCATTCTCACCGACATGATTTTAGTAATTTAACATTAATTTTACTCTATTTCAACGATTTCAGAATAAATATATTAGGTACAGTTGCAGCTGAAAAATGGTTACAGTTGTCACAGTATCAACTGTTGTCATGGTCACAACTGTTGTCATAGTTACAGTTGCCATGATTACAGCTGTTCCCATGGTTACAGTTGCAGTTGCATTATGCAATTGCGAACGCAAATCAGGGTTGCCATTTTCACTTAAATTTAAAATTTTTTAAAAATTTAGGTGCTCTGTCTTAAATCTTATAAGACATTAAAAAATTTAAGACAAAAAGCAGCAGGCAAGCGTGTAAATTTCTGTCATTCGCTGAAAACTTAAGGTCGTCTTGTCATTTTTTGTCTTTTTTGGAGATCAGTTGTTACTACTAAAGTCTATTCTTTTATTTCATTATAAAAAAGAAATGTCGAAAAGTCGCAAAAACGATGTGATAGTTTGTCTTAAATTTTGTCTTAAATTGGAAGCGTTTGTCTTAAAAATTTCTTAAATTTCAAAATATTTGTCTAAAAAACCGATTTTCGACCTGGCAACCCTGACGCAAATTGCAATCCCGTCGAACCTTTATGAAACTGCAAATTGCGCAATTCGCAATTGTTTTATGAAATACGCCCCAGTACTCAAAATGGGCCACTCAGTTAAATGTTATTCAAGATTAAACATGGCGGAAATACTTTGAACGACCTGTAGAATTGATTCAAGATGAAGCGGAATAACATTCAAAAGTCGTTTTTATTTTAGATTCATCACGCTAATTGCTAACTAATGGATCAAATAACACTACCAGTATCTGCGAAAATAAGAAGTTATCCATTGTCGTTCATTTTTCAAACAATACGCCTCTGTATCTTTGGTTACGTAGTCGTGTACGGAATTTGGTGGGACAAGCGATATCAAGAAAGAGACACCGGTTATGGTACTGTACTGACTAAAGTGATAGGAACTGTGGATACCAGAGATCGAACAGACCTTGAACCAGCAGCAGTGTATCAACGCTTGTGGGAATCTTCAGATATTGTGCAGTCTTCTCATGTGTGTCGATATATATTTTATCAACGTGAAAAATGCACTGAAAACTTTCATTTTCAGGAAAACGGAGCTTTATTCATAACGACGAATGCGATAATTACGCCTCAACAGCAACAAGGAAACTGTGCCGAGGTAATTTAAGTATTTGTACCGAATATTCTTATCACGTACGTCCCATAGGGGGTCTAACCCAATTGCCTAAGAAAGTTTACTGTGCACTCCTCTACGCAAACGCTCTGACACACTCTGTCTAAGAAGTGGCAAGACCAAATCATTAAGTACGGTGCTTAATGACACTGCACCTATCGAGTGCGGTAAGCATGACAGAAGCTGCCGGAAAGGAATTGGAGATTAGATAATACAATAATCATTTTCGTCAACTGTAGGATAATAAGTGTACTGCCCTGCAAACCACGCAAAATCTACTCATAGGTGTCTCTTGTCGATTCATTGCTGGTGATCCTATAAATCCTAAAATTTTCTAGTGATCCTAAAAATACCACTGTGACAACATAATAAATCATTCCTGTCCCCGAAATTCTGGCTTTTTTTTCTTCAGGGAATGCAAATCTTGGTCTTTCTTTATTTTATTCTTGTTAAATGATTAATTATACGCATAAATTTATTGATACTCTCCTTTTTTATAGATTAATTTAATATTAAAATCAATTTTATCTCTTTCCCCAAAATTCCTCATTCCCATTCCAACCATAAATGTTTATCCTTTCCGTGTAAACTCTCCGTTGATGACTTTTACTCCTAAAGCGATCTCTTGGTTAAAACAATTAGTGATCATTGTTTGGCACTCTTTGACAGTCGCACGTGCCGCCGAAAACGCCTAAATTAATTCCTGACTCTTAGACAATCGGATCAAATCGGTTCGTATAACGGTATAGCGTGTGGCGTGTAATTACGGTACACTTAGACAATAGGGTCACACAAATTCGGTCTCAGCAAGCGAAATATGAAAGCTAACAACTAATCTACGAAATCACCCTCCAAAGGTTGAGCAGTTAATGCCAAACGATAGTCCAGGGTTCGGAATTGTCCTTTTTTAAAAAGATTTGACTTTTTTTGCGACCCTAAATCTTTTTAATTTTGAATGTCCTTTTTTCGATAAAAAACGATTTTTTTTTTAAAAAAGGTCAAAATATTTTTAAAGACGTCATTTTGAAAAAGAAAAATTTTCACACAGAAAAAAAGGACATTTTCGAAAAGACCCAACTATCTGTTTTCAACTTTTAAACAGATATCTGGGTATTTTGGAAAATGTCCTTTTTTCAAAATATTTCATTCCGAACCATGCGGTAGTCTCGTAACAGCTAGACAATGATATGCTGTGCGAAACGTGTTTTTGAAATAGGTTAGCATTCTCAGCGAAAATTGATAGAGCGAACAAAACTTAGTCCCTGATGCTTTCGACAGTGAACTTTCGCGTGATCTCACATTACTAATGGGCTTATGATTGGTTGGCCCCATGTCGGCATTCTTAGAGGAAGGCAGTAAGAGTGCTAAAGCCGTTGAGCAACTTAGCGAGGAGACACTTGTGTTTTGAGCTCTTCAAAGTGCAACAATTGAGCATGACGATTTTTGTGGTCTTTTTTCTTCTTAACAACCTTGGGGTAGGGGTAGCTGCCAGTCCCTGTGGTGCAGTGCAGAGCGGTAGTCCTAAAGAGGGCCTTTGGGTGGGTGCAATTGTTTTGATATCACAGTCGCCAATAAGTCGATCAATCGAGCGAAAATTGATGCCCACGTTTGCGAGGCAATCAAAACTAACATTCTATGCTACTTAGCTCGTCCAACTCTCGAAAAGAAAAAACGTCAAGAGAAATCATCATATGTGCGGTTTTCGAAGCGATTTTTCCCTGCGAATAAGCAATGTAAATAAAAAACTGATGCGTTCATTCAAACCAGGGTGCTAAATTACTCCCGAGTCGATCATTTTTAGCGCTTACAGACGTCTGCTTCCATGTGAAACATGCTGCGTCACGTTCGTGTGCCGCACTTTTGCTCTATCAATAGATATGCTCGCGCAATGTGCGAGCAAAAATGATTGCTAATATGACGAAATCCTCAAAAAAAAAATGTCGTCAATTTGAAGGATCCATTTATTCCGGAGGCTAACTGCACACCCAAAGATACCAGAAACTGCATTCAAGGTTCCATTCTCAATCAGGGTAATGGTAAAATGACTGGAGAATGTGTGCCAACTCAGTTCGCAAATTCAACTCCCACATATACATGCGAAGTCAGCGGATGGTGTCCAACTGAGCGCATGGTTATAAGGTATTTTTGAAGTATACAAGAGTGTGTAAAAAAAAATATTTAGAAAACAGGCCTTGTTTCCCGACGTGAAAGATTTCTTCATCCTCATCAAAGCGTTTGTCAGATTTCCACTCTTTGATAAAAGCTTGTAAGTTGTTGAAAATATTCTGAATCATTCCATTAATATACTTCATGCCAGTTATGTTTCAGACAAAACATGCTGCGTGATCTGGATGACACCGATTTGTTTCGTGACTGTCAAGAGCAAAATAAACGTGATAATTTGGCAGATTACGACTGTCCAGTATTTAGTTTGTCTTATATCCTTAAGGAAAGTGGAATGCTTGAAGATTTCGACAACATTATTGCAATTGAGGTATAGTATTTCCAAGATTTCTAGTGATAAGCACCACAATATGATTACAGTGTGCTGCAATAAGTAAGAGCTATCATCCTGCTTTCCGCATTTTTGCTTACTGAACTTATAGCACGAGTAATCGAAACGTTATACTTTGCAGGTATGCAATACATGCATTTATCTTTATTTGTGCAACAGTAAACAATAGAATAACTTAAGACAACTTATTATTAACTAATATGCCATCCTTTTCTTTTTAATTTAAAATAAAATATCCGTACCCGTTCAAAATATCGAAAAAAACTTTTAGAGATCTATAAAGCGTTCAAAACTCTATAAGGAAATATCTGATTCATGCGATTGACTTCGACTTCATATGTAAAAAATGAAAAAAAGGTATGATGCAAAATTCGTATATAGTGCTGTTTTGACTCAGCAAAATAAATTTATGGTAGATACGCATAATCTGTCTGTGCAAATCATTTGCTTAAACAGTACGGTATTAGCATTAAATGTCGTTATACAGCCTATGGTTGTTTGTTGACATCCGTGCAAACAGGTTTATGATGCAAAATGCGACAAGCACGGGGATAACTAACATTTCGAAATGCACTGCATGATGGCGATAGTGTCTTTATGTGGCAATGTTTGAAAACTACAGTAACCGCTTTGTTAACGAAGGAACTTGTAATGTTTCTTTAACACTTGACGCTTTTTTGCAGAGTCTTTATCGTGCTTCGCAGAATGGCGAAGTTTTGCATACCAGAATACGGCTTTATATTTCTCATTAAAGTTACTGAAACGTGCCTAGCACAAATGAGGGAGGGTGCGCACTCGCCCCCCTCAGGCACCGCACGGTACCAACCTTTGACGTTTAGGTACTGAACTAGCTCTTGATAGCACCTGATTCCATTATAATTGTTATGTGATTATACTACATGTACTTTCTGTTTCTATACTGCGTTTCGCTTTAATTGATCGATTTCAGGGTGGAGTGCTAGGAGTTACAGTAAAATGGAATTGCGAGTTCGACAATTGGGAAAATAACACTTGTCAACCGAAATACATATTCCGACAACTCGATGTGACTGACTCCAAGCCGACGGCGTCTTGGGATTTTCGGTAATTCGCAGCTGTTTTTAGTTTTCGAAATAACTAGAAAGTTAGTGATGCACAGTCTAATCGATCGTTAAAATCCTATGTACTAAGGCTACATGTTGAGAGATCTTAATTTTTCTGCTTAAGTATGAATTCAAGATTAAATTCAGAAGTGTTAGAATACTCTGCAACCAATAATCACTTA
>NIUQ01001002.1:0-36548 GCA_002796945.1 Plectus sambesii | reverse complement strand
ATGACGAGCAGCGCTCATATAAAATAAAGGTTACATATCGATAAGCGGGCAGCTTATTACAGTTGTCCAGCATTGTGCAGAGCAATATACAGTTGACAGAGCGTTACTGCGTGAACAATGTTCAGCGCAAAATATATTTCCTTATTTGCCCTTCTGTGCTTTTGTCGAACGTCAGAAGCGGATGATGGTATCATTTTTCTCATTTAATAAATTAGTGTAGCTCTTCGTAATAGGAGGGGACAATTCCTCAGACCACCGCAGTTTGTCGAATACATTTAAGAATATAAACAGCTGAGTTGAGAATGAGTAACACACCTTGCGATCCCTAAAATGCCGTTATACTGTTTCCTCAAGTCTTTAGAAAAGGAAAGTAGGGTTGATTGTGGCGCTTGGGCTGAGCTCGTCACGTATGTAAGTGCGCTACAGATGAAGCTGAGCTAGGCTAGAACAAAAGTGGGCTCCTCGAGGGATAAATGTTGGGCGTCGGGAACGTGCGTGCTCGTATCCACTCACACGTCTTCGAGCTAAAATATCATGACAAAATGATCATATAAATGAGCTTGTGCGTTAAGTATTACACTCCAAGACAGCAAAAAAGCGCACACAAATATTAACGTTTGACCTTCTTCAATGGACTGCGATATACAATATGAATGTTAATTGCCTTTCCTTAGATAGGGCTACGCCTCCTACCTCTTTTGCCGAACAATACATATCTCTATAGTCACTTGCGTCTAGTGCTTAACTTATTTAATTAGTTGATTACCGTTTCACTCCAAATGCTGCATTTTATGTAATCGCTTTCAGTTTCCACACCGCATTTATGTCAACAACAGAGCGGCAAATGCTTCACTGTAATCCTCGATCAGAAGCTAAATTGGAATGATGCAGAAAAGTATTGTGAGACAACTCTTGCAAATGGGCATTTGGCATCAATTCACAATGCGTTTGATGGATCAATCATTTGTAAGTAAACCATGCGTATCAGTTGTGTGACACCGCACAACATTTTCAGCTTCGTGGCTTGAGTACTTGACAACCGATCCATGGTTTGGAGCATTTCAAATCGGATCAAGTCCGTTTCAATATAGCGATTTATCTCTGTTGGATTATACACACTGGATGCCAGGACAACCGACCCTTCAATGTGCCCAAATATGTCATACAACAGGAACCACTGGAGGTGTCCAGTGCCAACTAGGAAAATGGCGAACGGCTGACTGCGAAAAAGCATCCTCTCAGTTTATATGTAAGTAAACTTATTCAGAAAATTCAGAATTGGGTAAAAAATTGCATCCATCTTGATATTGTGCGTTGCTGAAATTTTACTCGCACAATTCAAATAAATTGTTTAAAAGTGTTTCAAATTCATATTGGTAATAGAAGTTCCAGATATAAAATCCTTTTATGAACTGAAAATGTATTTAAAATAAACGAATTAATTGTTTCGGCTTTTGACTTGGACAGATTATCAATAGCTATGCCGAAATTTATAGATATTTGTAAAGTAATGATATATACTCCCATTTAGGAAGCCGAGTATTGATCCATCATTTTGCACTATGATAATTTAACGTNGCCGAAATTTATAGATATTTGTAAAGTAATGATATATACTCCCATTTAGGAAGCCGATTATTGATCCATCATTTTGCACTATGATAATTTAACGTTGGATTTTTATATGAATCTCAAATAAGAACTGAAGTTTGAAGTATTCCACCAAATGTGAACATTTAAAATTGCAGAATAGCAGTATCGAGATTTAGCATCTTCCAATATGCATAGCTCCTTTTCAGGCGAATACGGAAATTTCTCCACCAACCCGACAACTAAACCTACAGCTACACCAAAACCTACATCTACACCTACAGGTCAGAATGAAATTATGCTCTATTTCGTTATAGCTCGTGTGCCTAAGCCGAATATTTAAGGTTCCTCTCCTATAACTGAACTATCTAGACTAAAACTTATTCTGTTTCGACGCGACGACCTCAACAGTTTCATGCTGACTCTAAAGATAATTATGCAGCGTTTTTCAATGTTTAGCCCTTAATCAAACATAGTCGGTTCCTTTCTGGCACTGACTGATATAAAACATTGTCTACCGGCTCACATACCATCCAGATGTCCAGATTTTACGCATGCACATTCGGATGCGCGCTCACTGCCCATAACCGTTAACGTGTTGACCGTATATCCGCCCATCTTTTTATCCCAAACTGAAAGGACCGTCTGCGCTGTCTTTTCCGCCTTACCGGGTTTTTCCGAGTATAAGCCCCGGGGCTTGTATTAAGAATTGGCACTTTTCGCGTCTTTACTCTGTCCCCAAATAGAAGCCCCGGGGCTTCTATTTGGAAAATTCAATTACATAACGCTTTTTGCAGTACTAATCATACTTGTATTTTGCGTCGTTTTTTCATCTTTTAAATTTATCTTACACACAAATAATGGAAGATCTATATGATTTTTGCAAATTCTATTAGAGTATGCGATATTTACACGTAAAATGCATTTGAAATAATTTCATTTTACGCATTCATGGTGATCTTTTTTCGGCTCCAAATATAAACCCCGGGGCTTCTATTTGGAAAGTCAAATCGAATAGAAGCACAGTGGGGCTTCTATATGGGGGGGCTTCTAATCGGAAAAACCCGGTACTTTTCGAGTGACTGTTTATTATCCTGTATATGGCACCAGCTGGCATGAAAGTCCAATTCGGATGGTCATTTTATAGCAAAAGACTGCCTTGAATTGCACCAGAGAGACAGCAGCCTTCCAAGCGGAGTGTATACGCTTAATCCACCGGGTATATCAGCCTTCAGCGCATATTGTGATATGGACACTGATGATGGTGGCTGGACCGTATTTCAAAGGTACATTACTCTATTGATATGTGACATTTGCCTGTGTTTCTGTAGTAACATTAGGTTTTCGCGTTACTTTTGGATAAGGCTTGTGAAATTAAATGAGCACTAAGTGGCAACTACGTCTGTTGTGTGTGATTTTTCAGTTTGTTTCAACCTGAGATGTTTGATTCAACTTCTGATCGAAATTGGTGGAATTTTCTCTACTTATGCTCCTGTACTTTCCCCTCAAGAGTGAAACGATAGCAATAGATATCTCTTGATTCAGACGCAATGATGGTAACCTTTCGTTCTACGATAAATTATGGAACGATTACAAAGTTGGCTTCAACAATGGGTTGGAGAATAATTTATGGCTCGGAAATGACATCATTCATGTTCTGAGTACCAAAGATCCAAATGTCGAGTTACGAATTGACATGTGGGGCGATCGAAGTACCGATTTTACCCAATATCCGAATGGTTCCTGGTGGGAAAAGCGCACTTATTTCCAAGTAAGTTTAGAACTACTAATACAGCGTATGAAAAAACCTTTTTATTATACACAGCTTTTATCTCTGCAGAGAATTCAGTTTTTCAAAGATTGAAGTATGGGATTCCTGCGCTTCTAATATTATGATATTCATGCATGTAACTAGTCAGACATTATCAAAATTTATATTTTTTAAAATATAAATTCAGTTGGAAAAAATTATTGCAATTTTTCTTTTGAGATATTCTTTTTAGTTCAAGTCTTGCTATCTTAACATTCAACCGTTACTGTTTTTGTCTCATTATTTTTTTAATATGTTTATGTTACAGTGTATTTATCACGAATATGTTATTTTCGTTTTGAACTTTACAATGCTTTACTGATACAGAACACAGCTAATTTGACTTCTGTGATGTTAAAAATAACGAACAGGCAAAGTTAAGTTCTGCTGAGAAGGAGAACAAAAGTTAAAAATGTGAAATTATTGTTGTGGTTTGATGCTAAGAAAATCGATTCTGTCCGATACGCAATATATTTAATGATCAACTTTTATTCTTCTATTCTTTCCTTACAATGTTAACTTTATATTCTTGCAGATCGCCGATGAAGCACAATTCTACAAAATAAAATTTTCCTCTACATTCATAGGCAATGCAACGGTCGCGCCTGAAAACGGCATTGGTTATTCAAACGGTTTTCCATTTTCGACAGTTGATGTGATGCACGACGCCCCCTCTATGTGCACCTCTAAGTACCAACAAGGGTAATCCTGCAAGTTTCCTAGTATTCTTTAGTATGGTGCATTTTCAGCGCATGGTGGAGAGGTCATTCGTGTACTTTAGCTGGTCTGAATGGCAAATATGTGCCCAAGTTTTGGGACGATCTGTATGGAATTTTCTGGTACACTGGTTTCTATCAAATCAGCCCAGTCAAGACTCGCATGATGCTTCGAAATAGAGTGTAATGCATATGTTCAATCTTTCTGTTCACAGGTGAATCAAGGAATGCTTCGGTAAAACTTCTCAAAATCGCTTTTATTACTTAGAGAAATTTTACAGATTCTAAGAGTAGTTATAGCAAAAAAACAGGGTGTACACTATGCTAGTATACCGTTAATTTTTTCAGTAACTCATTTCACTTACATCAAATAAACTGGAATTCCATGGAAATAATTAACTGACCTTAAAGTACTCGCCTGGCAATATTGGACACTTCTAATGGTTCCATGATGCTTTTTCGAAAATCATTTCGGCATGCCATTAGTCAATGTCCGATAATCTTTAATAACATAAAGCAACACGGTGTCATTACGTAAATGCTCGAATTGCAAAAGATCCATCACGTAATAGAGTAGGAAACTGTAGAGGCATATGATTCGAACAATAAATAGCTCACTGGATCGGGTAGGCAACTCAGATGAGACTGACAGTTGCAGTACTGGGGAAATAGTCGCCAGAAGAAATGTTGGCGTGCAACTGCGAAACATGTACCTAAAATATTATGATCGTATTCCGCACATAGCCGTTCATATAAACCATTTTTATTTAAAAATGCGCATTTTTCTAATCAAAGGGAATACTTTTGCATTTGAGTACAAGTGTCTAATTTAAAGTGAAAACGGTATACAGAATAACTAAGTACCGCTAAGTGCTCGCATACTTCCATTTTACATGGTGGCGCGAAAAAAGTATCATACTATTATTATTAGCAATAACTCAAAAAAGATATCCAATTCTTATAATTTTTAACTGTAGATACCTTGATAGTTATTTAAAATTCTTTTTAAAAATCAGCAAATTTCGCGCAAACATCGATCGTTTGAAGTACTGTAATATCGAGGGATGTGTAAATAAGACTAAACTTTGCATTACACAACGTATCATTAAATTCATAAAATAACAACTAACCTGTTCAACAACCGCTTCGCCAAAGTCAAAGTCGCGGAAATTCTCCAGAATCTTCCTAATGTCAATAGTATTCGGCTGAGTGGACGACTTTGACTGAAAGAATGAACCGATGTTAACAATGAAATCATACGATATGTCGCAATATACTTCAATGCGACACTGACATTAAAATCAGTATCACTTATTTTTTTGCGATTAAAAACGCTAATTTCAAAGTAACATTAGAAATCCGATATTATTATTAAAACCGAAAAAAAATAATCAAAGAATTGTAAAGTCAGCCTACCCTGGTAAATTTGGTATTCATAAGAGTGACGTGCAGTTTGACAGTGTCCTTTCTACGTGGCATCAAGCCCGTCTGTGCCAGCGTATCGGCAATCGAATCGGCAACTTTTTGCAGCCTAAACGACACACGTTATCATCATCATTTTTAGAAGCGGGCGAGAAATGAAGCGATACAGTTTGGATGGACCGTTCAAGTCGACAATCTTGGCGTAGAGGACGTCGACGGCGCTTGGGTCGTCGTTCATATATTCGATGCCACGCAAACGCACGCGCAACTTCTCACCAGCCAGCATCGGGCTGAAAGAGCACAGTAATTCATTATTTGCATATTTAAGGTATTCTTATTGCATACGTGAGGAATGCTGCAGTTTCAATATAATTTCAACAGTTGTAAAATCGCGTCATTTGCAAAAGTTTAAAATACCCACAGAATAAAGGTTGGATTGTCATGAATCATATAAAAGATTTGTTTCAGCAATTTTTGACATACAAGATTTGTACCGTATTAACGACGTATCATAATGATTATAAATGATAAGCGTATTTCTTACCGAATCACCGTTTCGATGCAGTTGACAAGCGCGCTTTTGGTCAGTTCGCGGTCTATTTCATCGAGCAGAGCCATCATACCGATCGTCAAATGCAAGCGACTCGGGTACTGGAAGAGCGCTTCGTTCTTGCTTGCATCCTGAAAACCGACATGTTTACACGGTGAAAAGCAGTAATTTACAGACCGGAATATCGTCGCAGTTTTGGACGGCCTGTTTGAATCGCACAAAGGCCTCCTTGATAGTTCGGCTGTTGAGCGGAATGGACAAAAAGTGCGTATAGTCCGCCCGTTCGCGCGCCGACGAGATGATGAGCCCAATTCGCGTCACGCACTGTCGAACATTCTCCGGACCGCTTGATGAGGAAACGACTGCAAAAAAGCGTTTAGTCTGCAGCGAGTTGTCGGCCCACGACCGAAAACAACTCCTTAAAAGCAGTGCGATTAATTAGTCTGAAAACAGGCAGTGTTGTGTTAAACTTAGCACACATGAGGTCTGCTGTTTTACAGCCCGCTTGTTGTCTGTGGTGTTGAGCTAAACGGCTGTATCCGTAGGTCTGCTCCCCACGTTGAAATAAAGCCCGTTAACACATAGCGGAATACAGAGTATTACTTGATATACGCCTACACGACGTACACTAATTATGCAAAGTATTTGGGGGACATAGTAATCTACAAATTTCCTAGGAATATAGTAAAATTCTACTCACCTATAGGCCCAGTTTGCCCGTGACCAGGTATCACCACGCGACAGTTGCTATCCGCTTCAAGGCCTTTCTTCGTGGTACCGCCCTTGCCGATTACGCGCGCGAAGAACATCGACGGAATCGAAACCCTGAATCAGTGAAATAAAATCAGGGACAACATACACTATCAAGACACGACGCATTATCGCTTTCCTTCGAGCGTTACTTTCTTGCTTCTTTTGTCGCTATTGTCTGTTTCATTTAGAGCTGATTATTTAAGACCTTGTCGATTATTGGTAAAAAGATAGCAAAGTGCTACAGTGATATGAATTAGTGCATAAAAAACGTCTCACGCAATCATGCGCGACGTGCCAATACTATTGCATCAAAATTATGTAAATCAAAAATTAATCCTTTCAGATCGCGCGACCAATTCCCGGAGAGCTTTCTTATTGAGGAAAAACAATACTATAGGGAACATTTTTCACTCAGTAACGGCAAAACAGTCTTTCCTGAGACTTTCCTTGACGTACTGCGTGCTAAAGATAGGCTGAATTTGGCGTTCTACGATATTTGGTCTCGACGCTCGTTACTGATCGGAAAATTTTCCCTATACAAGTCTTAACAATTTTGCAAACGAAAATAAAATGAGTTGCTCACTCGGCTTTCCATATCTTCGGGTTGTTCGGATCTCGAACGACGGACACAATTTCATCATAATCGGTCGTATTTTTCTCTGACGCTTTGCCAATCTGCGATTCAAAGCCCGGGGGATGCTGAGTCGATGGCAATGGCGGTGACGACCTACCACCTGTTGCCGTATCCGTCTCAATATCGGCCTTATCGACATTCGCAGAAGTATACTCTATAACAACAATTAGGGTATTTTTTGGAATGTAAGAAGAGGGATATATCAAAGGGGGTAGTTCTGGAAATCTAAGAAGTCAATGTAAACTTTTTATTCCGCATAACCACCAATATCCATAATCAGCTACTTATTCGGAAAACTATACTAAACGCTTAGAAAGAGAGACCATTTCTCGGAAAAATACAAGACAAAACTTACGGCAGTCAAGTAGGTCATCGTCATATTGGTCTACGGGGGCGGGCTCCTCGTCCATCTGCTGCTGATGATCGCGCCATCCGTTCTCATTGCGACTGGTACTCGGCCAAACGGTCGGCGGCCGTCGATAGCAACGGTCTTCTACCCAGTACATATCCCACGACATTGGATCGCTTGACATCATCTTGTTATTGTTTCTCTCTCACGTTGAACTAATTGGCTGGAGTGAAAGTGAATGACAACGGCTCGGCGTATCTAACCAATATAATCCGACAAAAACCTAAAACTTCGTCGAACAGTACGTCGGCGCCGGATCGAATACATCGACGGGTGCAGCTTGAACTGCGAAATTACAGTATTGTGTACTTGTGTCCATGTTTCTTCGTTGTAGGACATCACGCATGCAATATATCCGAGATCGTGCTTTTATTGTCTTTCGAAATCATTTTGCGCCATTATGCAACACAAGTTATCTGTTGCGCATATTTTATTCACGTTCCACGCATTTTTAACAATTCATTGCTTTTTAAAACAATTTTTACATGTTCGATCGCGCTCGACTTTGTACGAACACGTTTGAGCCATAGCAAACACAGATGACGTCATTCGAACGCGTCGCGACGTTGTTACGCGGACAGTGGATGCGGCATAAAAGCCCAAGAGTTGGAGGGTACCATCGATAACTGTTGCCAGGACCGCGCGCCAACCGAGTGTTGAACCTGGAGTCTGTCACTGGACGACTCTACCGACTGAGAAATTTATTCTCTGCTGTATCTTTGGCCTATTCAGGTCCGCACTCGAGGTGTTTTGCCATTTCGACGACACTGCTGAAGATGGCAAACGTTCGTTTCGGCGTCGACTACGCCAAGCGAGTCTCCAACTGCAAAAAGTGCAAGCAGCAACTGGGCAAAGGGGCAAGACAATTGATTTCTGCTGCACTTTGTGCATTTGACTTACAAAAGCAATGTTACAGGAGATGAGGGTGGCAAAAATCACTCCGAATCCATTCGCGAGCGATGCGGACAGCGCTGATATGAGGCAGTACTTTCACGCCCAGTGCGTATTCGAGACATTCAACAGAGTTCGCGCCGGGACGAAAACGATTGAAAGCGCCGCCGACGTTGAAGGTATTGCAGTTGATTGAAGGGATTATTTTACACAGGATGATTTGCAGCGTGGAGCGACTTGACTGACGACGACAAGAAGAAGATGCTGGATCTGATCGCGGAGCGCGAAAAGAAGGCGGGAGCGAAAAAGGGCGGAACAAAAGCAAAAGCGGACGATGCGAAAAAGAAGCAGTCAACCATGATAGACTTTGTTGGTGGGGCATCGAAGGCGAAGGCACCTGCTGACTCAAGTGACGCCAAGGATGAAAAGTCTGACAAGTTGGACATTTCATCTTCATCAACCTCATCCACACCGTCCTCTCCCAGCAAGACGACAACCTCCGCTGGCTCATACGATTCGTGGAGCGAATTCTGCAAACTGTGCGACCTTATTGCCAGCGTCTCGAAATACACCGACAAGTCTGCCGCCGTCGAAAAATTCCTGGCGCAACGTACTGCCTACTTTCTCGATTTCTTCATAATTCAATAAAAGTATTCTTTTTTCAGCAGGATTTGACGGCGATGTTTACCTTCTGATGAAGCTGCTGCTGCCCGGCGCCGATCATCGCGTCTACAACCTCAAGGAGAAGCAGTTGATCAAGCTGTTTGCAAATGTTAGTTTTGAAGGATTGACATCTATAAAATTGATTATCCAAAAACTTGCAAATTTATTGGAATTCATCTCACTTAAATCATTAGTGTGTAAATTCTCGCTTTTTTTTGCAAAAATCGTTATTATTGATCCGTCTAAATAAGCATCAATTTCCTGGCGACTTCATTTTTTATCACTTTCAAAATGAAGACTGATTGTGCGATCGGAAATGAGCCATATTTGACCGAAAAGTTAACTTGCGTAAAAATACATGTAATGACTTCTCAGCTGAGTACAAAATAGAAAAAATTACCATAAAATATTCTTTCAGATATTCGCGTTGGACGCTGACGAGATGACAGATCATTTCAATCAATGCGGCGATGTGTCCGACACTATCAGTGAATTTGTGGGAAAGAGCGCATCGAAGCGCGCACAAGAGAGTGCTTTGACCATACAAGAGGTTGACGAATGGCTCGACGAGCTGACCAAATTTACACGCGACAACGATCAGCAGAAGCATTTGGCAAAGATTGCAAAGAAGTAAGTGCAGTATTTTGGTATTTGGTGTGCCGCATGAATGTTACTTCGTGAGTCATCTGGTGTAAAGTAAATAGGAATAAGTGCGGGGCTTTCTTGCCATCTTCTATATTTTGCAAACGAGATATGCCAGGTTAAATGCGGCTTTTGGTTCGATCACGACCTACTTCGCATATCGTATCCGAGTTCTCCTCTGCTTCTAAATTTGCTCATTTTCTTCTCTAAAATGAAAGAACTAGCCATCATTCTTCGTAATTGTCTCCACGCGCACGTCTTGCATTTTCATTTTCGAATCCTCTCATAGAGCCATTTCCTCTGCTACTAACCGAATATCTCTTCCAACAGCGAACCATTTCAGATCCACGCCGTCGGATCTGCTGTATGTGATTCGATTGATCAAGAAGGATCTGCGCATCAATGCGGGAGCGAAGCACATGTAAGTTCTCACATTCATATCTGAATAATATCGTTTATATATTAACAAATTACAGATTGGAAGGCTTGAATTCGTCAGCCTACCAGGCATTCCAGGCATCGCGTGATCTCAGGACGGTCGTGGATAAGGCTTTAGCGCAGAAAGGCACTTCGGGCTCGCCTGGCAAACAGATGAGCATCAGTATAAAGCTGGGAGTTCCCGTGCTGCCCATGCTGGTACGTGCTTTCTTTTTGTGCAATTAATATTGAATAGAAACGCATAGGAGGGTGGAGAGTTATTTTACACCGCTTAATATGTTGATAGTGAATCTCATATTTTTATAGGCGGAGGCGTGTCGGAGCGTCGAGCAGGCGATGAAGCGTTGTCCGAACGGAATGTACTCGGAGATAAAGTATGACGGTGAACGCGTACAACTGCACAAGCACGGCGATACGTTCACTTACTACTCGCGCTCGCTGAAACCTGTTCAGCGTCACAAGGTACTTTCTGAAGTATTTTATACCGTCGTCCGACTTTCTTTACTCTTTATGTTATTCTCATTTATTTTTGCTTTCATTTTGATTTGAGCTATATCATTATTATGATCGTAAATTACGGTAATTGATTTCAGGTGGAGCTGTTCGCGGAATTCATCCCGAAGGCGTTTCCTGGTGGCGGCGATCTGATCTTGGACGCTGAGGTCTTGATGATCGACACGAACACGGGCAAGCCGCTGCCCTTCGGTACACTGGGCGTGCACAAGAAGCAAAAGTTTGACGATGCAGTCGTCTGTCTCTTCGTCTTTGATTGCCTGTTGTTCAAGGGAGAGAGCTTGATGGATCGGTGCGTTTGTGACTGCGTCTTTATTACAGTAGTATCAACTGTTTTCTGTTCTTTTAGTCCGTTGAAAGAGCGCAAAGATATCTTGGAGAAGCACATGACTGAAATCCCCAACCACGTCATGTTGTCCAACTACGAGCTGATAGACCACGGCGTAAGCTGCTCTTTGATTTTGTTAGATGTTCTTAAAAGTTTGTGCGCAGGCAGTGGATCGCAAATATTGTTTGTACAAGCTTGTTGGAACATTATCAGGCCGTTCCCTCATTTAAATTCCTGGCGAATATCGTTACTACCTGAAAAAAGCCACGCGATTATACATTAAATTTTCATCGCGCGAGCCGAAATAACAAAACAATTGCAAGAATGAATGTTACTTAATTGCAGGACAAAGCGAAACTGAAGAAGATGATATTTAAAGCGATAGACGAGGGACTGGAAGGACTCGTGCTGAAGGACACAAAGTCGATCTACGAACCGGGCAAGCGCCATTGGCTGAAGGTGAAGAAGGACTACCTGGAAGAGGGCAAGATGGCTGATACCGCTGACCTCCTTGTGCTCGGCGCTTACTACGGCACTGGGAATAAAGGTGCGGTGAATTTTGCCTTTTTATTCTTATTTTTTAATAAAATTGCGTTGTTTATCTCTATTTATGCGCTCTCTTACGACTATAAATGCCTCTTTTTTGGCGTGTTTAGAATATTTTTGTCAAGTATATAATACCTCGTCGCATATATTTTGCGTGCAACGAATTGTTTTTTCTATGCATAATAATATAGTGAGGAATAGGTAGAATGTGGGATGACAGAAAACTATGTAAACGGAAGAAGGAACATAGTATTATAAAACCATTTCAGGCGGTACTATGTCGGTGTTTTTGATGGGTGTGCACGACCCTTCCTCGGGCAAGTTCCTGACAGTCACAAAGTGCGGCAATGGTCACGACGACGCGCAGTTGGAGCGAATCAACAAGCAACTCTCTTCAAAGGTACTTTCAGTCCATTTTGCTTTCTCTTCTACAAATACCTCCTTCAGATGACGAAAATCAGCAAGGATGCCGACAAATTGCCGTCCTGGTTCAAATGCTCTCGCTCACTCGTCCCCGACTTTGTCATGAAAGACCCGAAGCAAGCGGTCGTGTGGGAAATTACAGGTCAGTTCTGGAGATTTTTTTAATGTTCAAGTTATAATGGCGCAGAATGCTGCGATTGGTCAGTTGTGACGTTGCGGCTGCTCAGTTCCGCACATTGCACGGTCATAATGGCGGCAGTTTGAATAAAAACAGTTCTACGGAGTAGCTTCTTAGCAGGATCTAATGATTTCTTTGAGCGTCGTTCAGCACAATCCAGATTATAGTCGGAAATCCGATCATTGCCTGATCGATAAACCGTACTTTGCATTATGCTCTACCTACAGGTCGTAATTTATGAACCCATTCTCATTTTTAATTCTTTAACCATCATATTTGGACCTCATTTTCAATTTAAAATTTCAGGAGCCGAGTTTTCCAAATCTGAGAATCACACCGCTGATGGAGTATCGATTCGTTTTCCACGCGTCACTAGGATTCGCGATGACAAAGATTGGCAGAGTGCGACGAATCTCAACGAGCTTAAGGTGCGAAATTTCTCTCAACTTTCATGAGGTGTATTTCGAAACCTGAAAGGTTCATTCGGCTGAGAATTGAATATTTAAAGATAGTACAACCTGCATGGATTTAGAATACAGGATAAACAACGTTTCATTGGATCCCGCGACGCTTATCAGAATTTTAATGAATTGTGCTGAAGACCTATGACTATATTTTGAAATTCTGATACTGTTCCCTGATTGAGCAATCAAACTATGCCATTTACACTCCAAATTGAATACATTCCAAGTCAGACCAAACTTCTTTCTTTAAGCAAATTAAAAAAGTGTCCATTTTGACTTAAAAAGGGTCAAATTTAAATAATAAAATATATATGATTCAGAAATTGTACAACGCTTCGAAGGAAAAGACAGACTTTGACAGCAGTGCGTCATCCGAGGACAGCTCTTCTGAATTCTTGTTTGGCGTTCGGAAACGGAAAGCGCCCCCTGTTCCTGACACTGACAGTGACGAGAAAGACGACGACATAAAACCTCAATCGACCAAGAATGATAGTGACGACCAGCCATCGCCACCCAAGAAGGCCAAGAATGAAAGCGACCAGCAGTCATCGCCGCAGAAGAAGGCCAACAAGGAAAGCGACCTGCAGACATCGCCGCGCAAGAAGGCGAAGAAAGAATGCAGGTGAATGCTGCTGCGATTTTGTGTGTTAGTCGCTTATTGGTGATCAGTTGGTGATGCTACTGTAGTCTGCTTAGGTCAATTGCATAAAATATTTCGATTATGGAATCTCAAGAGCGGTAATTTGTCTTTTTCTGGTCATTTCCAGTTATTTATGATTATCTAACCAATCACTGCATTTGTGATTCTGCGGTTGAAACCATTTATGAAATTAGTAGACTACGGTAGCATCGTCAATTAAGTACTAAGAAATCGAGTGCTTATCAAAGGTGTTATCTACTGAGGGCTGTTCATAAATTATATTTTAATTACTGCATTTATAATTCTATGATTGCTCATTTTCGATTTTCTAATCTATTACCGCGCTTGTATATCTTTAATTTCACAATAATGTGATAGAATAGACGTTTATATCACTTTCTCAATCTCTCATTTAGATATGGCGCGTCGTGCTACCAGAAGAACCCAGCTCACCGGGAGCAGTTCTCTCATCCCAACGACAAAAATACCAAAGCTGCTTCGAGCAATGACGAGGACGAAGAGAAAAGCTTCTTCGCGAATCAGTTGATTTTCCTGTCGGCGGACGTTCCGGACAGAAAGACACTCGCGCGCTACGTCGTCTACTACGGCGGCGATCTCGTCGACTTGCCCGACGCCGTCGATCCCGAACAAGACGATGACGTCACCTTTGTACTCAATGGCAATAATGATAAAGCGGTATGCACATTTGAATTTCCCGCCACTATCGAATAATCCGATAATATCGAAATTTCAGGCCGCTGATGTGCCCGAATCAAAGCGCGCCAAAAAGGTGTCCGTTGATTGGCTGAAAGATTGCGTCAAAGAACGCAAACTGCTAACGGTGAAGAAATATCTGCTGTAAATAGTGCGCTCGCTTCAGAATCTTTTTCGATGATTTTCTTTCATACGCATATACATCGCTCGTTTACTTTACTCTGACGCTTTCCTAATCATATAGGATATAGCGTCAGATGAGTGTTAAGAATAGTATTCAGTTTGATTTGAAAAGTATCCGATTTAGAGTGTGAATAGTATATTTTTTAGCTACATTTACCTGTTTTATACAATCGTGTGTATTTTATATGCTGTTTTTTGAATTGTGGTGACGCATCTGCTGCCCTTCGTGTTCTCCTCCTTCTGTGTTCAGGGATTTCCTTTATTTTCTTGCAAAAATAAATAAATGTTCTGATACACGACGTATAGCTCTTCACTATAAACATTACACGTAAGCTCTTATATAATAAATAAAGCTATTGAAAAAAGCTAGTTCACAACTGAACAAAGATCATATAAATATCAAATTCATCATATTATGACACAATTATTTCATCACATCGCAAGATCGCATTAATAGCTGCATATTGCACAGCGGAAAACCGGCTGAAGAAACTGTCATGGCAAGAAACGCAAAGTACAAATTGAAAACTCACATCAAAAACGCAAAAGAAACCGAACTAAGGAAGAACTCTGCAACAGAACCTTTACAACCCTATCACACATAGACAAATTATAGCGTATACTCAAAACTTTCACTGAGTTTCCTAAAAGTTAAATATCGGTCTCGCGACGAAAAGTTAAACTCAAAAATTGTACATACCGGATAGTGTTTCTTTCTATATTATTAAGCGGGATTTCGTAGCAAATAAACCTGCGATTACGGTATTCATCTTTGAATTCCCCTGACTCAGGATTAAAATTTTGAGTTTAGAACAAAGACATCACTTTGAAAGACTGGAACGTAAACTTGGCGGCATAGGAGTGACTAAACGGCAGTTTCCATGTTCTGAGCGCCAGAGCCGTTGAAAGTCTTCTGGTCGAAACGAATGGAACTTCCATTGGGAGTGACGATGGGATTGGGAGAAGTGCCGGGGGCCGGCAAGTAGTTGGAGGAGGGGGCGCCAGGGGGCGGCATGTAGTTCGGGGAAGCGCCAGGGGGCGCCGTGTAGCCAAAATGGAGGACAGCGACCGAAGAAGGGGCGGGCATCTGCGGCGTCGACGCGTGCATTGGGCCCGCAAGCAGTCTGCTCGACAAGTCCGTTGGACGAACTCCTCCTCCTCCTGCCTCTGCGCCTTCCACGGTCATAGTGGTCTCACTGAGAAATGATACATTCGTCGTTGCGGCTGATGCTGTCGCCAGCTGCAACAGGAGACTCTGTTTTATGGGTATTTTGCGTAGATTACAAAATGAATATTAAGGGAAAATCTTTTCTTCAATATTGCGCAATCAGCCTATTGACCAAGCCGATGTTTCGTTCATTCGAGAAGATGGTCGAAAAGGAACTGCGCAATTTCGCAAAAATTTAACAAAATAAGACCATTGAATAAAGTGCTAAGAGCATAGCAAAAGTAGCAAAAAAAGATGTTACAAGCTGAATCGATAGAGAAAAACGAAAAAGACATGAAAGATAAATAATTAAAAAACGTACAACAATTCGCACAGGTGAAGTCTTGAGCATGTGTACCTCCTCAATGTCGAGGACATGAACATCCTGATGAGACTGCTGCCATTCACGGAAGGTGGACATGTGGTACTTAATGGAGACAACGAGCCAGACGCCATAGGTGAGGACGAGAAAGAAGGAGAGGAGCATGAGGCCGGTGACTTCGACGCAGAGCCAGCCAAACTGGCCGGCGTACAAGATGGCGCCGTGAGCGCACAGGTAGGCGCTGATGAGGGCTAGCGGCGTGAGCACGCACCAGCACGCAAAGTCCCCGATGAGATTCCGTCGCTCTATCGGACTCCCAGGGTCCTTCAGGTATGCCATCAGCGGCAGTGGTCGTCGCTCCACCACGTACAGGAACTTGCAGATCTCGCACCGGTCCGTGTTTGATGTCCCTAGCCAGCGCTCCAGACAAGTACGGTGGTATAGTCCCATCGTTCCGCTTAATGGAGATGTTTAGTGTCAGCGATGATAAGGAGATGGTTACTTAGTCGCTCTATATAGTTTTGATGAAATTAACGCAGCTTAGTGTTGCGTTATATAAGGGAATTTAGTCGTGCTTGTGTATAAGTTTGGATGCGATTATCTGATAAGTTTATGATCAAATCGAGTCGACGGCTGCGCAATGGATCGATGGTGTGGTTGTGCCCATACGTTTCTGTGAATAAATTATACATAAATCTATATTTGAGTACTGCGCTAAGTCTCCTATAGAATTATCTACTTCTAAAAAAGACAGTGAGAGGCGTCTAGCATGCTTCGAAAGTTCTAGAAGCGTGGGCGACGCGTGTCATACAATTACCATGTATGAATTATTAATTATTCCACCTTTATATTAAAAATCTAGAAGTTATTGAAACATTTTCGACGCCTGACCGCCTTAACGCTCGTACCTTCGAACGACTACAGTTTGCATGTACTTTTTCGTTAAAAAGCACTAGTCATACACGCCGCATCATGCAGTGACAGCGATCAACTGAGATCTACTTGACCAGTCAACTGTCATTGTATTCACCCACCGAGTAGTTACACACTCGTGCATATTTATGATCGAGACATTGACTGCTGAATAAACTGATCCCCTCAAACCCCAAAAACTCCGATCCTGATGCTACATGAAAACGTGGGATTTATAAAAGATAATACTATTACGTGGATAGATAGGTTTAACACAGAAATATCAAACTAAAGCAACTTACCGACAAAAACAGGGCGAGATCAGAGGTTCACCAGCGGCGTTCTTGGAGGTGAAGGGCGCGGAGAACTCGCCTCCATGACATATCCGGCAGACAGCGGCGCCTTCGCTCGTCAAAATCGACCGACCAGTCCCCCCAGCTGTCGCCTGAGCGCCCAATGTCGACAACTAAAATAAATTTGATAGGAAGAAAAGCGAAAGAGCGCTTTGATTAGTTTCAATGATCAACGCATCGACACACAAAACCGAACGATTACTTTCTTTGCGCACTGTATTGCATTCGCATCGCTTATTAAGGTTAAAGCCATAGTGAGTGCAATCAAAAACGCACCTCTAAAGAACTATTTTACCTCAAATATTAGTACCCAAAACAGCCCTTTACTTTAAAAACAAACCGCAAAAATCGCAACAAGGGCACATCTCATACTTCCATGGTCGTCGGCGAGCTAACGGCATCCTGACGTTGGCGAGGACTGACTCGGAGATGGTCGGGCGAGTCGGAAAAAACGGAGACGTTTTCGGAGCCGACACTCGACTGGCTCACGGTGCGTTTGCCCCCGTCGACGACGAGGACGTTGTTGTTCCGCCTGTCTGCGGTGTCCGGGTTCATTGAAACACCGTCTGTCTCGCCCATTGTCCGCCTTTCTCAGATCTTTCAGCGCCACAGCTTGTACAACTGACAACAGCGTGACGCAATGGCAGGTCGAACTGTGCAAGGTGGCCCTCTCTAACTCGATCCAAATTATTGCGAATTGAATTGCGCGCCGAGGTTGCCTGCGTCTCATCCTTCTCAACACATTTATTACACGCAGTAGTCGAGCGCAATAGTGAAAATAGCGCTTGTTATTCATATAAATCTTATATTAATATCGTAGACTAATTAAAGCAATCATAAATGATACATTTTAGCTAAAGCTTTGGTGGTTTGGTGATTTTTGCCCACTTTAGTCAAAATAATTTGAATGGAAATCCTGCGACTATTCGCAAAAGTGTGCAAACTCTTGTTATTTGATACGAAGCAGAGCATCGCGGTCTCTGAGGGACACGTACCATTGGCATGGCGGCCGGCCACTATTCGTTGGCCATTAACATCGCAACGTTTCGCTTTGTCATCAAAAAATTGTATCATATCCATAAAGCGAAGCTCATTTTATTTTATGTAGCAAAATAGGGATTACGTATCTTTGAAACGTCTTGGATAGGATAGGTAGATTGAGAAAAGTAGAAATAGGGAAACTAACGGAAAAACTATCCATAGGAATTGTAGTTCTTTCGTAACTTTGTAGTTCCAGTTACCTAATTCGATCTTACTATCATCATCACAAACGAATGTTCAATTTCAGATTTGATTTCTTGAACCAGCTGTGAAAATTGTTGTCTGGTGAATAAATAAGGGCCAGCAACCCTCGCAGTACGCCATGCAAATCACATTCAAGACCATCACGCAGCAGGCGTTCCAGATCGAAGCTGAGGACTCTGAGACTGTAAGCACATTTTTCTCTTCAATTTATCGAAATTTGAGGTTCGTTTGGTCTATGAAGCTTCTCAATGGCAACAGTCAATGTATTATTGCCAGTTTATGCTCATTGACGTTGACCGAGCTCTTGGCTTCATGCCAGCATCATGCTTGGGTACTAAATTTTTCTACTTGTTGATTTTGATCGTTTGGCATATTTTCTCAAACAGCTTCGTTTCGATTATATACCGTTTTGATTAAAATAAGTTCATTTTTCAAATTAACATGGACCTTTCTCAAGTCACATACACATGAAAATGTCCTGTTTGATTTGAAAACCGTGTTTGTCCAATCAGAAAGTGTCCTTATGAAAATGAAAATGATATGTATTGGGTTTTATGTTTGCTTCTAAGTATATTATATTCAAGAACACAAAATCTCTCTATAGGTCAATGATCTGAAGCAGAAGATCGAAGCAGAAAAAGGCGTTTCGGATTACCCAGTCGATGGCCAAAAACTCATCTACAATGGCAAGGTTCTTGCCGACACACAGACCGTCGGAGAAATCAACATAGATCCCAAGAAATTTGTGGTGGTTATGGTCGCAAAGGTATGTCATAATTTTAGAACATTTTGCGATATGTTTTGTTCATTTGAAAAGCGCAATTTCTGGAAGGTTAAAGAGTCTTTCACTAGAACGCGTCACTCTTGCGTTCGATTCGCCATCACTCAATCCAGTTTCGTCATCGCTGCATTCAATTTTAACGCATTGTTGACAAAATTGAATGTGAGTGAAGGATTATGATGAAAAACCTTGTTTTACATCTATGCCGCAATGTTGATATTAAAATAGTAATTAAATCATTTCGTAAACTAATATTGAGATGAATACTTCTTCGGTCGATTATGAAACTTAGCGCTGAGTAACTCTAATAATTGCTTTAACGATTGTGCTTCCATCCCATGATTCAGGCTGTCTTTGGAGTATTATAAGGTAGCTCCGACGGGCTTAAAGCCTGACCAGCAATAACTGGCGAGCACACGGTCTATTTAATGATCGCATCGATCACGGCGATCATTTCTCACCCTAAGCTGCTTTTAATCGTTTTGAGAAAAAGGAATTGTAACGCTTAGGCTGTGGCCACCTGTCTTAAACGGTGCCCGATTATATCATTTTTCACGGCATCTCCAAGATATCCCACGTCGCGATATGCCTTCTGGAAATTTCCTTACTGCACTCTCTTTGAGTGCACATATAGTCTAAGCGCACTCAGCCGATCTAGCCAAATCGTCCGTTGTTACTTATAAATATTCTTCTTCTTATGCAATCCATTAACCCTTAAAATGTCTGTGTACATATATGTCAAGCCAGACTCTGTGACATTCCTCTATAAGGATAGTGGCATTTCAGAAAAAACCAGCGGCCGGCGCAGCACCAGCCGCCGAATCATCCGCACCTCCAGCCGCTGCTGCCGCCGCAGCTCCAAGCGCGCCGTCTGCAACTCCAGCCGCTTCAACAACGACCCCGAGCAATGGTAAGAGCCCCATAATATTTGTCCTCTTTTGCACTGATTTATTGAATTATTGATTGATTTTTTGCAGCGGCGATCTCAGTTGGCGGTGGTCCCGAAATGGAACAGTCAATTACGGCCATCATGGCGATGGGCTACGAACGCGATCAGGTCGTCGCTGCTCTGCGCGCCGCCTTCAACAACCCCGACCGAGCTGTTGAGTATCTCCTTACGGTGAGAACCACTGTTTATCTCTCTTGTATTGGCTTAAGAGATCATTAATTTATATGTTTATCTTACATCAATAGTGTTTATTTTTGAAAGCGTCTGTATGCTTTTAGTTTTGCTCAAGTTTTCGACAGGTGCCGAAATGATTATTTAGTAATATTATTTTTACTTTGTCGAATTTCACGTTGATATTTTTAAGAAAAGCGTCCGGTTTGATAAGGATGTTATTGGAATTAAAGGAAAGACTAATGTTCTGTGGATGCTTTAATAACGCCTGATTAAGGGTGGAGTCATCGTGTCCGCGATCGACAAATCAATGCAGAACAATTGTTTCAGGGCATCCCGAGCTTGGGTGGAGATTTGCCAGCGGAGCAGGTCGCCGTCGACGTCGGCGATGAGGGAGACAGCGACGTTGCCGAAGGTACCGTTTAGTTATTATCTCTATCTTCCTGATCTCCTAGTCCGTAACAAGAAAATGAAATGTTGGTCCCGCAGCGATAAAGGTTGATAGTGTGAACGCCGCAGTGAACGTGCTCAGTTTAGTTTTGTACAATAAGCGTGCAACGATGTTCCTTGCGGCTCTCTGTTACTGATTATGAAATTACGACTATAGCTCAATTCGGCTCAGTGTTAATAGCAGATGTGGTGCTTGCAGGCGAGTTGGGCGGCGGCGGACTGGCCGGTCTGGACTTCCTGCGCGACCTGCCGCAGTTCGAGCAGATCCGACAACTCGTGCGCAGCAATCCGGAGTTGCTTCCGGGCGTCATCCAGCAAATCGCCGCCACCAACCCCGACCTCATGAGCGCCATCCAGGAACACCAGGAAGAGTTTGTCGCCCTCCTGAACAGCGCGGATCCCGCTCCAGGAGCTGGCGGTCAGCCCGGTGGTCAGTTCGGCGGCGGCGGCGGTGGTGGAGCAGTGCCCCCCGGCGCTGTCCAGATTCAAGTCACAGCGCAGGAGCGAGAAGCCATCGAACGAGTATGTTACTGTAACTTTCGCGGTGGCACCACTACTGTGCGGAATAGGACCGTAATCGTAATTGCTCTTAAGATTATCGTTCAGAATTATAGTTTAATATTTGCGTAAGAAGAGAGAATTTGAATTGTGTTCTGTACCTCTTTCGGTACTGTACTGATTTGCCACTGATATGAAGGTATTTAATTGTTTTAATTGCAATTTATGAACGATTTTGTGGTTAGAGTGTAGCACGTTGTGGAATATTCTGAATGTACTTTATTATAATGAAACTAGAAGCAAATCTTTCTGTTTTTAATAGAAGCCTTGACCGTAAATTCAATGGACGATTGCTAGCCTAATATCTATTGTCTAAAAACGATGGCAATTGGAATTGTTTTTAGCTGAAGTCAATGGGTTTCCCAGAGGCGTTGGTAGTGGAAGCGTACTTTGCGTGCGACAAGAACGAAGCTCTCGCCGTTAACTACATCCTCTCGCGAATGGACGAGTTTCAGGTAGCATCTACTGTTTCCATTTGACTCCCTTAATATCCTTTTATACCATTTTCTTTTAAATATAACCATTTTTAGCTAATATCTTTTTTGATCTGAAAGATTACATTTATTTCGAAACGTGTCCAAATGAACTGAAAATGACTTATTTTGTACTATCTGGATACTATTTAGCGAGAAACTGCGATCTCCTCTAGCCGAAAGAAATGTACCATATTTTATTTTCTACTGTCTATGAGGGGCTGGCTGTGAATTATATCGCTTAATATTGTACTTAACTTACCGCTAAGCAGCTTGTAATCGATAGCTGAAAATAGTAAACGATACATTCCTTTCGACTAGAGCTGACCGCAGTGTCCCTTTAGCAAGTCACCGGTTGCAACTTCTAAAAATGGACTTAAACTCTGATTTTCAATTTCAGGCCGAAATGGACAACGCAGAAGGACAACCAGGCGCACAGTGATTTGTTGGGCGTGCTAATTGCTCTCCAATTGGTGTGCAGTGACGAAGCGGATTAGTTGTTTTGTTTGCACTTCGTTAATATGCGTTTGCGTTAAGTACGACGCGTTCTTCACGAAACAGATACCAACCGTCGCTTCTATGTCTACTCATTGTGCTCCCGTAGACCACATGGCGCGCTTCTCTCCGGCCGGTTATTGACATTTATAATCGCTGATAATATGTGATTAGTTTATTCGTACGGGAACGATACGCCCCACTTTCCGGATTGCGTTATTACACGCTACACGCGTTTGCATTGATTTTTTACTCTATCCTGTGCATGTGCGTATCGCTTGTATTAACGCAATCCGAAAAGTGGGGCGTATCGTTCACATACAAGTTTATCATTCATCGGTCTGCCGCGTACTCGAATGTTGCGCTCTTTTGACTTGGCAGTTAAATTTTCAAAAAAGGGACAGTCACGAACTGTCGGCGGTTCAGTAATCTTTACTCCTTTGTGTTTGTTCGCTGTTTTTTAATTAAACGTGCGTGGTGTGGTACGAACGGGCCCGTAATAAACGAGTACTTCACTGCTACTTCTGCTGCGTCTCCAACCGCTCGATATAGTTGGATGGAACGATGCCAATTGGAACGATACCAATTTCTTGTTCCTGTATTCGAATCGTTGTATGCAATCATATACTGTAAGCAATTGACACCTGAACAGACTCGTGATTTATAAACAATCTGCGAGCTGGCTTTATCGTCAAAATTTGCCGATCAGTAACAAGAAATATTTGAATAAGGCAAAGTACTGCGAAAGTCATCAGCGCTTCTTTTCACTTATTTTCGCACGTAAAGAACGACTATTTTTCTTGGTGAAACACGGTGTTCAAGCACCGAAAGCGAGCTAATCTTTACCAACTGTCTGGCGAGATTTCTTGTTACTGATCAGAGTTTGACTATAGAGCAAGCAAGAATGCATTTCGATTTATGTGATGCAAAATTTGGGCTATACGGAGCTGCGAATTTCGTAGGTAGGATTGATTTTAACGCACGGAATTGCGAATCTGAATTATCCAGGTCGCAGCTAGCAAGCGTCACGCATATGCAAACTGCTTTTTGGCAATGTGCCCATTTGAAACCGTCTTGGTCGCGCGAAGATGCGCAAGTCGCCCGCTAATTGCAAAATCTCTTCAGGCATTTAGCAATGAGTTCTACCGCGAACCAAGAAAACTCAGAGGATTACGTGAAACGAGTGGGTATCGAGTACAGATTCGGGTGCTATGAGGTAATGAATGATTGTGCGGGAGTGATAGGACGTTGCATATTTTTCCAGGAGAAACGTGCCGATTCTTGCCATCTCTTAGGGGAGTACAAGGAAGCTGTTGAAAAGAACATCCCTGAAGCGCTCAAATTGTTTAAACGCAATTGTGAAGTGGACAAGTATGCGCCCAGTTGCTTCAAGTATGGCAGATATCTCCTCTCAAGCAAACGTACGTTCAACCGCTTTCCTTTCTTTTTCATCAATGTTAGTTATGACATTATTATTTCTGATTCTTATATTTCGAATACTTGCAAATTTCAAATGAGAACTGATCCGAAGTTCCGAAGATCCGAAGTTAGAGTCAAGATCTCACCCGACAGCCAGAATTTGTTCGGGTCCGAATGTTATCATTTAATATCGAATCTCTTGGAATAAATTTCTGACTTTGACTGCAGAGCTATAGTATAATTCATTTATACCAGTTTCACAATAGTTTTGGCCGGTCCCACAGGCTCTGGTATAACAAATTTCCCTTATCACAATTATTCATCACTCTTCCCTGTTGCAGACTGCGAAAAAGACTGGGACAAGGCCGCGTCCTGCCTGGAAGTTGCCTGCGACGCCAAGATCCCTCCAGCGTGTCAGCGACTGGGCTTAGTGCTGTGGAACGGCACGCCGAAAAAGCCGCCAAACCCCGCGGCCGCCGCTCGTCGGATGGAGCAAGCGTGCGAACTGGATGACCCTGAATCATGTTGGCTACTCAGTACGTGGCATTTGGGTCCCGCCGCGGCCGTGAAGAACGTGAACGTCAAAGGGCAGAAAGGAGACAAATCTACCGACTCGACCGCCCGTGCGCACCTCCCTCGCAACATGGATCTGGCATTGAAGTACGGTACCAAGGCTTGTGATATGGGATCGCCCCACAGCTGCGCGAATGTCAGCCGAATGTATCGCAATGGCGACGGCGTCCCGAAAGACGTTCAAAAGGCCGAAGAATTCAAGCAACGCGCCATCGACCTCGTCAAAATGATGAACGAAGCTAGCCCCTTTACCGCCTGAATCTTAGCTGTATTGCTATGTGGACGATACGCCCATACGGTTGAATTTCGTTAGAACACGCCACACGCGCATGTACAGCATAACGTAGTTATTCAACGCATGCGCGTGTGGCGTGTTCGGACGCATCAAAGGCGCTGTTGTGGTGGGCGAGCACGTTGCCTTTTTAGCAGAGATTGATTATGCCTTTCCTCGTGGTTACATATTTATTTCTGTTTTCTTCATTGAGACGATACTGTGCTAGATCTTCATTTACACGGTATGTCGACTATTTGCCGCCATCAACTAGGATGCCGTACCGCAATGCTAAACGAAACTTGTAAAATAATACTCTTACCTCAGCCCAACTCTCTCTCAAGCCTAAGCCTAAACTCAGGGGCAAAGCTAAAGAAATCAAGATCAAATCCTTCGGTTATTCGGATATCCCAGCTCATGGATTCTAGCCCTCGCATCGTGCCGTAATCGTTAGCATTTCGTTTTGGTATTCTTTTTCCTGTAAAAATTGCTAAATATTTAGCAAGGCAAATCGTCGGCGTACAGTTTTTGCGCATGAAAGAGTAAGCGTTCGAACCCTGTCTTTGTTGTTCCCATGCAGAATCTAAACGATTGAAGGAGTTTCCCGTTGACCCATATCAGAAAAAATCGTCTTGGTTACTAAGTAACTATCGACTTCAGAATCGAAATGCAGGTGCCACTAATAGTACTTTCATTAGTTATTAGTAAGAGTCGCAGTTGAGTCATATTTTTAATAGTTGATCCACACGATTTTGGCGTATTACCGATACCTAAAAGACCAACGTGCCAGTTGGCAGAGATTACATTGGTGGCCAATATCATGAAACTATTGTAACCGATATCATGAAATTAACCGCTGTAATTACATTTTTGGAAAAAAAGATTGGTCAATGATCGTGTGCGCGGAAAAATTCGTCATGCGCACGTCAAAACTGACACTGCGCCGCGCTTTCCTCAATTAAATTTGAATAGATGCAATTACAAGTTTTATGAAATGGACCCCTGACGGTCCGCCGGATTGGATTGGCCTGACGGGTGGCAACGCGCCGTCACGAAGGAAATGGCCGTTTGCGTAATGCAGCAGATTAATGGACTCTGATATCATTGCCTGGCAAGAATGAATTTCTTTGTAAAATTGAATTGCGTCAAAGCTGACAGGTGGAAAATGGTATAACTAAGCAATCTCTGCGCTTATATGCCGCACAATCATTGGAGAAGGTGTTTGCTTCGGGAGAATAATTGTCGCTGATCTTGAATGGCTGTTTCAAACGGAACAATAGATAATACGTCGTTGACTGCATGGGAGGCGCCGGGAGCGTCTTCATTCGTCGAAGAGCTGCGCTTGTTGCCCGCCTCTCTCGGCATCTTGGGCGCTACTCTGGTCATGATCGCCCTATCCGCAAATTCCTCCGATAAAGTAAAGTCATCGGTCGACACGCTTCATATAAACATGGCGCTCGCCGATTTTCTCGACTCTCTCAACTACCCCCTCAACCTCTCCATTCACAGCCTCATGCGCATGTTGCAAATCGCCATGACGCCCACGCTGTGCATCGCCGAGGTGTCCTTTAGTCAAGTGTTTTCATCCGCATCGCTGCTGTCGACGGCGTTCTTGAGCGTCGACAGGTATCGAGCGATTAAGCGTGGAGCTACTATTCCAACGAATGGATTTGCGCACCGCGTCATCGTCTGTTTCACTGTGCTCAGCTACATCGTCCCCAGTCTGGTGTTTTTGCTGCCCACAGTTTTACCGTCCGAAATGTCCAGCTTGAAGCAGCTCGACGCCCTCTGCGGCTATCGCAAAGCGTTCGAAATATGCGACTTGCTATGTTTACTGCTAAATGTCCTATCTCTATCCGTCACTGTTGGCGTGACTTTGTCAACGAGACTGATTCTGAAACAAAAACTGCTACTGCCGCGGACAGCGGCGACTTTGTTGAGCGACGCGTTGGTGAAGGAGGAACTCAGACTGCATATCCTTTTAATCCTGCAGGCCTGCGTCTCTCTCCCTGCAGTGGCTACAGACTTTCTGCGAGTGTCCCACTTGGTAATATTTTCGAACGAAATGATCATTGAACCTGGACTGATGTTCATCTACGAGTTCGAATCGGCGTTGAACGCAGTATTGGTATTCGGCTTGCTTCCAAAGATACGTACTCACCTGAGAACGGCCCTTCGCTTTAGGACGACGACCAATCGGGTCACTTACATCGATTCCACTGATGAATTATGATGTTGTGTAATTGCTGTGCTAGTTTTTGTGTGCTCAGACGATTGCGTCTGTTGAGTTTATGTAAGTATTATGAAAAAAGCGCAGAGCTGCAACAAGCGAGCTGAGTCAAATAACTGACTTGTAAGAAAACGAGGGAATCTCTGTCGTGGCTTCCCCATAGGTCTGAAGTATTGAAGTATGACAGTGTTCCAGCTAGAGCATTAAATGTGTTCGTCGAGCGGGAATATTACTCATTGGTGGCAAAAAAGTCGGAGATCGACTCACGTGAAATGTGAGTCAAAAGAAATGAGCGTGCCGTTTAGGAATTGCAAAAAGGCAGCATCTTTTATGACGCACCAACGATGATGCAGGTGTTCTTTTAATCAGTCGGTTAGATCGATTCGCCGAAATCTGCCGGTGTCTCATCATCGAGTAGGCCGAGGCCCACGAAGCCACTCAAGTGTCGGTCGGTGTCGGTCGATGACAGTCACGGCCATGGGACGGTACATCATTGTCGTCTTACTTATCGCTCTGGTCATTTGTCCCTTCTCCAACGCGGAGAAAAAAACTGAACGCTTTCAAGTCATCTGGAACGCGCCGAGCGAAACGTGCATCAGCAAGTACAATGTTACAATTCCACTGGCACCGTTCGGAATCAAGTTCAATCTGGAACATAAGCTTAACGGCAATGAAATTGTAATATTTTATGAAGCCAAGCTCGGGCTCTATCCATATGTTACCAAATACGGTGAAGGCGAAATTGTCAATGGTGGAATACCGCAAGTAAGCTTTTATGACGATATGTGCTGGAGAATGGACTGTAACTGACGCAGAGCTAGACGACGGTGGGCGAATGGAGTATGAGACGGGTGTTTGGAGGATGTGCACCTTTTCTCAGACGCGTGTTCTCACTTTATCCAATGTTCAACCAAAAATGATTTGACAATCTTTTTAGAAAAGGTAGCCTTTATAGGTTTAAAAATTTCTGAACTTCCTGATCCTGCATCCTTATTTTCAAACTCCCATATTCGCCCCACCAACTTCTGAACTGGTGATCTTTGAACTTGGAAATTTTGATTACTGAAAGATTTGATCTGATTTGATTACTGATTACATCGTTTCGTCTACTTTAGAAAGTAAACATGACGGACCACTTCATTAAAATGCGCGACGATATAAACGAGGCTATTCCGAGCTCCGGTTTTGATGGCGTTGCCGTCATTGATTGGGAGGGATGGAAGCCATTGTGGGACATGAATTGGGGAAAAATGAAAGTGTACAAGAAGCTGTCGGAAGAGTATGCAAGAAGCCGTTATCCACACCTGAGCAACGAGAGCTCACGTCTTCGTGCTGTCAACGACTTCAACAAAGCTGCAAAGTGGGCTAAACAATCATGCAGTCGAGTGCCTTAATCAAAAATTGTTGCATTACAACTTTCGCAATTACAATGACGGTAAATGTGATGATTGCAATGAAAACGATTTTTATACATTATCGTCGAGTCGTTTTTGTTCTTTGCAATCCTTTCGTAAATGCTTCACTTCATCGAATAATCTAAAACGATCAGAACCAGTTAGAGAAAGTAATAATATGTAGTTTTTCTATCACAAAATATCAACGACAGAAGGGTAAAACCGTACTGATCACCGAACCAAATTGCTGTGAGGCCTTAGCCCGCGGTGGCGAACGCAGAAAATGTTAGATAGAGGGGGAGTGTCGCCGACTACAAACAAGCGACGGTTTTGCGGTCAAGAGTGTCTCATGTTTTTCATTTACATTTTAGGAATTTGATGATACAGACGATTAGATTTGCAATAGAGCTGCGACCATTTGCTAAATGGGGCTTCTACGGGTTCCCGTACTGTGATAAAGATGCTGGAGAAACTGGTAAATGCAGGCAGGAATACCGCCAATACAACAATCGGTTAGTCTGTTTAAAGGGGAATTTGAGTCAAGCAGTAAATGGACCTAAATTTATGCGATCAAGAAGAATGCAAATTTATCTTTTTTTATCGAAATGAACTTTAAACAATCGAAATTTCCAAGTCCGAAACGTAAAATGCTCAAGTTGTTACAATGGATACATTTAAAATGGATATACTTCTAATTTTCAAATCCATACCTGAATTTCGCGCACAAAATGATAAACTTTTCAACTTTTAACAGCTTTTTATACCATCTTCACTAAAGTTACATTCTTCCACCGTTCAGAATTTTTCTCGGTGAAAGAATGGAAAAATTAAATCACTTTATTCAAATATTAAGGCTAACTTATTGTTTGACTCGAGTTCGCCGATCATGGGATAAAGCGATCATGGGATAAACGCAAGATGAAACGTCTGCAGGATGAAATGGATTTTTGATGAAAGTGTGGCCGTTTATCCGTCGATATACTTGAAAACGGTGCACTTGAAAAAGCCTCAAACCAGCCGGCACACTTACATTCAGGCAATCATTGAAGAAACCATCCGAGTGACGAAATCGAATAAGCGACCGTTCTTTACGTACACGAAATTCGCCTACGATCCACACATCAACGAAATGGAGTTTTATATAAAGGTAAATGTATCATGTACTTCCTCCGCATTGTAATTTGAGAGCGTGAGTACCGTTTGCTTAAATCGAGATATTTTGATGAAAACCAAGATGATAATGTTTTGGAATGAAAACAATACGATGCTCACGCAAACGCAAAAGTGTGCGAGACTTAAATGCCGACAACAACTCTATATCTCAGCCCGACCTCGCTCGATTTGGGCTATTATTCGTTCTTTTTTTGCGACATAATCACAAATAGTTGCAGTCTCTTTTTTGAATTAGATCAATATTTTTGCATTTGCGTGAGTTCCGTAATAATATCATTCCAAGACATTTATATTATTATGATTTTCCTCTGAGCGCCTCCAAAAAAGCATACTTTACTCACACAGGCAGTTACAGTACTAAAGATAATAATACCACGAAAACAAAAAAAGGAAGATTGGCAGCGAGTATCTGATTAGTGAAGTAAAACGATAGCGATCGGGCGGTGAGACGTGAAACTGCTTTAGGATGATCTGTGCTCGACACTGAAGCAAACGGCGGACATGGGTGGAAGCGGTACTGTGGTGTGGTCGGGTACGCGAAGCACGAACTCAGCCGAGAAGTGTCGTCTCATCGCAGAGTATGTCGACTCGCAGCTTGGACCGTACGCGAGCGTCGTGTTACAAGAGGCGCAAAAGTGCGCCAACCAGCGCTGCTTCCAGCACGGCGTCTGTCGCATGAAGGCGCAGCGCACCTGCACGCTTGTCTCCCTCTTCAGTCAGTACCGATGCAACTGTGACGACGATTACCAAGGTTCCTCCTGCATATGAAACCAATTTTACTGTAGGGTTCAGTGAGTGGCATTGTCGTATCAACAATAAAGTCCCTTGACAGCCGTTGATCGAACGAAACTCATACGCAGACAGTAATTTCAGTAACTGACAAATTTAGTAAGCGATCATGTTACATATTTGAAAGGCGCTTTGATTGACATTGGTATTGTTTCGATGCACTATACATTATATGCGCGGAAATTTGAATAACATTGGGTGGGGTCACGCCCCTGTGCACCTATCCGGGTGCAACTACAATAACTGCACACGGGGCTTGCAAAGCATGTGCACTTATCCGGGTTGTGCATTTATCCGAGTTCCACTTGTCCGAGTTTCACTGTACTTTCAAAAAATTCTGATGCACATTTCGGATATCCCGACCTCAAGTATCCCCGAATGTATAGTTTCATCAGAATCTGAGACCTTTTTGCCCATTGTGCCAAGCGAAGCTTGGTTCTTAGAAAGTCTGTTTTAAGTGTTACAAGCGCAGAGCTGCAACCAGCGAGCCGAGTCAAACAACTGACTTGAAGAAAAACGAGGGAATCAATAGAGCCACATGGAAATTTACGACAATCCTCCAAAAGTGGGGGCTTTCCGAATATGAGAGAATATCTTTCGTGGCTAACCCCATGGTTCTGAAGTATTGAAGCATGACAGTGTACCAGCTTGAGCATTAAATGTGTTTGTCGAGCGGGAAGAATACGCTGGTGGCAAAAAGTCCGAGATCGACTCGCGTGAAATGTGACTCAAAAGAAATGAGCGTGCCCTTTAGGAATTGCAAAAAGCAGCATCTTTGATGCTGCACTTTTTAGTCTAACAATTTATGACTGCGATCGATAATTCATCATTCGTCTGCTCTGCAATGGCGCAAATGACGCACGATGTATTAGTGACAGGAGCCAGTTTTCAGATCAATGAAGTGCGAAGCCTCGCGGTCAAAACGTAATTTTTCTAAATATGCCACCGTGTGTAACTAAAGATGTGAGGCGTGTTAGCGCAAGGTGAAAGTGATAGGCAAGATTATGCGCTTTTGATTTCGATACAGAGGCATTTTGCAATGTGACAGCGTCCAAATCGGGCAGTGACAAATTGGCCGGTTGACGCCAAAGTGACAGCGACATAAGAAGAAGTTGGTGGTGGGCGTTGCGCGCAGACGAACATACGAGCAACCTGCTGAATGCATGCTACGACGCCGTCGACACCACATCAATAAACAAACCAGCCGCATGCGTTCGTACTCGGGGCGCACGGCCGATTGAACACTGAATTAGAGGTAGAAAGCGGCAGCACTCGAGTCGACGGCAGAAATCGCCGACACTCTCTCTCCATTGACGCGCATTCGATCCATCCGGAGTGAGGGCGCAATGGGCGATTGAAGCCAACGACGACGTGCGCGTTCTTTTAATCAGTTGGCTAGATCGATTCGCCGAAATCTGCCGCCGTCTCCTCGCCGAGTCGGTCGTGGTCCACAAAGCCACTCAAGTGTCGGTCGGTGGCAGGCGCGGCCATGCGGCGGTACATCACTGTCGTCTTACTTGTCGCTCTGGTCATTTGTGCCTCCTCCACCGACAGGAGAAAAATTGAACGCTTTCAAGTCATTTGGAACGCACCGAGCGAAACGTGCATCAGAAAGCACAATGTTACCATCCCATTGAAACCGTTCGGAATCAAGTTCAATCCGGAGCAGAAGTTTTACGGCAATGAAGTCGTATTATTCTATGAAACCAAGCTCGGGCTTTATCCGTATGTTGCCAACCACGGCGAAGGTGAAATCGTCAATGGTGGAATACCGCAAGTAAGCTTTTAAATGTAACTAAGATAAGTGTTGGAGTATGACCTATAACTGGCGCAGTGGTGGACACTGGTCGCAGCATGAAGGGATGCGATGGGTGTTTGAAGACGTTTGAATTCCTCAATCTCTTGTTCTGACTTTATCCAATGTTCATTTAGAAAAGACTTGGCAATCTTTTTAGAAAATGTTTCCCTTAAAATTTTACAAATATGAGTGCGGGATCCGGGGGTCCAAAAATTTCAAACTCCCATATTCGCCCCACCAACTTATGAGTTAGTGATCTTTGAACTTGGAAAATTTGATTGCTGACGGTTACCGGTCGAATGAATAGCATCACTTGTGAAAAATAATTTTTTACATACGCCATTTCATCCACTTTAGAAGGTAAACATGGTGAACCACTTTATTAAAATGCGCGACGATATAAACAAGGCTATTCCGAGCTCCGGCTTCGATGGCGTTGCAGTCATTGACTGGGAGGAATGGCGGCCGTTGTGGGGCACGAATTGGGGAAAGAAGAAAGTGTACAAGAAGCTGTCGGAAGAGTACGCAAGAAGCCGTTATCCACACCTGAGCAAAAAGAGCTCACGTCTTCGCGCTGTGACCGACTTCAACAAGGCTGCTAGGTGGGCTAATCAATCAGGCAGCCTATTTCAAAAATTGTTGCATTAAAATTGTCGCAGCTACAGTGACGGTAAATACGGCGATTGCAGTGGAAACTGTTTTTTAAAATATGTTATCGTCGAGTGGTTTTTGTTCTCCGCAATCTTTTCGTAAACGCTTCGCTTCATCGAATAATCTATAAGGGTCAGAACCAGTTAGAGAAAGCTATGAAAAAATTTTGTAAACAAATATCAGCGAAAGAAAGATAAAAACCATACCGATCACCGAACCAAATTGCAATGGGGCCTCAACACTCAATGGCGATGCGAGAGATTGATCGAAAGGGAGTGTCACCGCCTACAAACAAGAGGCGATTCTGTGGTCAAGAGTGTCTCATGTTTTTCATTTACATTTTAGGAATTTGATGATACAGACGATTAGATTTGCAATAGAGCTGCGACCATTTGCTAAATGGGGCTTCTACGGGTTTCCCTACTGTGATAAAGATGCTGGGAAAAATGGTAAATGCAACCAGGGCTATCGTCAATTCAACAATCGGTTTGTCAATTTGAAGGGGAATTTGAGTCAAGCAGCAAATGGACAAAAATTTATGCGGTCAAAGAAGTTGAACACGAATTTCGCATTTTTTTATGGAAACGAGCTTTAAACGATCGAAAAATTTGAAGTTTTCGAGTTGCAGAACGCTCAGATTGTTACAATAGAAACATTCCAAGTAAGTATGCTCGTAGTTTTGATCATTTTGTGTGTGAAACTGATGAATACATTTCAAATTTCCAATTATAACAGTATTCTACCACCTCTACTTATTTACATTTTCCCAACGTTCAGAATTTGTCTCAGCGAAAAAAGGAAAATTTGAATCTTTCGTCTACAAATATTTAGGCTAGCTTATTGTTTGACTCGAGTTCGCCTTAAACTGTCATGGAGTAACCGCAAGGTCAAACGTCTGCAGGATGCAATGGCTTTTCGATGCGAGTGTGGCCGTTTACCCGTCGATATACTTGACACCGGGACAACTGGAATCGCCTCAAACCGATCGGCACACTTATGTGCAGGCAATCATTGAAGAAACCATCCGAGTGACGAAATTGAATAAGCGACCGTTCTTTACATACACGAAATTTGCCTACCATCCATACACCAACGACATGGAGTTTTATAAAAAGGTAAGATGAATGTGTCACATATACATTTTCCGCACTGAAATCGAGAGCTTGAGTAGTCTATACTTGAGCCGAGATGTTCAAATGATTATGTTTTGAAATGAAAATAATACGCAAAAGTGTGGTATGCTTAAACGGCGACGACAACTCAATAACTCAGTTTAACCTCGCTCGATTTACGCTGTCATTCGTGCTTTTCTGGCAACTGATTTACAATGAGTTGTGGTCCCTATTTTGTTTTAAGACAACATTTTCGCATTTGCGTGAGTGCGTGATAATTTTATTCCAAGACATTTATATTATGATTTTTATGTGAGTCTCTCGACTTAAGCATACTATACTCACTTTCATGGTTACAATCCTGAAGATAATAATAACAAGGAAACAGAAACAACATTATTTGCTATAAGTATTTAATTCGTGAAGTAAAACTGTAACGATTTGGTGGTGAGACGTGAAACTACTTCAGGATGATCTGTGCTCGACATTGAAGCAAACGGCGGACATGGGTGGAAGCGGGATAGTGGTGTGGTCGAGTTCGCACAGCACGAGCTCAGCCGAGAACTGTCGTCACATCGCAGAGTATGTCGACTCGCAGTTCGGACCATACGCGAGTGTCGTGACGCAAGAGGCGCAAATGTGCGCCAACCAGCGCTGCTTCCAGCACGGCGTCTGTCGCATGGAAGCGCAGCTAACCTGTACGCTTGTCTCCCTGTTCAGTCAGTACCGATGCGACTGCGACGAAAACTTTCGTGGCTTCTTCTGCGAACGACATCAGTTTTACTCGTGGGTTCAGTGAGCGGAATTGTCGTATCGACAATTATAGTCCCTTCGCAGCCGTTGATCGAACGAGAATCTCGCGCGCAGACAACAGTTTTCGCGGCACTTTGCTGCATTTTTACAATACATGTGCATAGTCTACATGGATATTCTCTGTATGTGTCATTTAAGTTTCCAGTTAACAAAACAATTATCAGTGTCGCATTCAAACTTGCCGCGGAGACTGTGCTTATTGATTTTTGCAAGAGACGTGGCTCGCCGGGAGGTCAACGGTTGTGAAACGGGCTGTATTCAAGTATACGAAAAATAGTGATCGAGATTATTATGTGATTGTTATGGATTTAGAGCATTTATGAGTTCAGTGATTTGAGATTATTAGATATGCATAATGCATCTCTTATTGAGGTTGTCTTGTCAATAGAATAAGTGCAATTAGTCAGTATCTAGAAATTTCCTGAATAAAAAAATGATCAAACAGATCCTCTGTTCGCTGTCCGTACTTCGCTCTACAATTTGCTGTATTCACGTCTAATTCATTAGACATGGGCGTAAAATTTTGCGCCTTCAATGCTGACGAAAACTTCGATGTCGAAATTCAGCAGAAATATATTGAAGATCGAAATTTTAAAAAATGTTACAAAAGTCACCAATGGGTGCTTAGTGAAAACCTTGAGCTCAAAACTTTGAGCATATGGAGAAGGAGCATGTCGTGACTCACCTGTCGAGACAGTAATTGACAAACGAAGTAAGCGACCGCGTCTCAATACTGCTCTTCACAAACTCCATTGTTGCAAGTGTGACGTGTTGCATACATAGTTCGGCAGTGTCACTGTTTTTTTCCAATTACAAAGGCGCTAATCGATGTCTGACTGTGGGGGAGAGGGCTGGAGGAAATCGCTATGGTAACAGCGCCGCCCAGTCCGAGTTTCACGTCCCGGCCTGGAGGATGCTCGCGTCACAACGAGATGGCACCCGATGATAGTCGCGCGCTGTTCGGCGCTCCCTGGAAGCTCATCGTCATTGGCGCCCCCAAAGTCGGCAAGAGTTCGCTCGTGTACAAGTTTGCCTGCGCTGAGGGCAGTCCAGATGCCAAGCGACGCGAGCAGGTCGAGTATTCGACCACTATCCCTACATCAGGGGACCAAATGCTCAACCTTCAAATATTCTGTCAGCCGCCAAACTCATCCATCGACGACCTCGACGATGCCTTCTTTGATAGCGCTCACGGCGCTATGTTCGTCTTCTCCACTAACGATTCTCAGGTGAGCAATAGCAAGCTTGAGTAGAGTGAATTCTCAGAAAAGCGATAAGCGTAATACTTCCGGAATCCAGTCAAGAGTTGCATATGTCCAATCCCTTCGCTTATCTGTGTTTGTTTGGCATGAAAAGGATCGGAGACGGGAATCAAGATTTAGCTGATATAATCTGATTCTGAATTTATCCGGGCTATACTTTATCGGATCAAAATTTGCTAAAAAATGCTCGTTTCTCCAATCGGGCTTTGATTTTATTACGTACTTGGGTTCAGTTTGTTAGACCGTGTACATGGCAAACATAGCTACTTGTTATTTTGAGTGAACCCACTAGAGAAATGGCCATTATCCCGCTACCCGGAATCACAACTTCCCCATATAATGTTAATACGCTGGTGCTCAAATCCACATCAAAGTTAAAATGCAAATTCGCGCATAGTGTTTTTGAATTTGAAACTTAAGTACAGCCATATTTACACTTTTATCTCATAAATGTGTCTGGAAACCGTTATCGTTACATGGGCGTTAACGTAATTTCTGCTGATAGCTGAGCTTAGTATACGGTCGAGTAAACAGACAGATTGGTAGGATTATATCGAATGCATATAGTAAATGACGATTGATTTAGAGTCTTTCTGCCTTATCCGATTGGTATACCACTGTGCGCGATAGATGCGGAGAT
>NIUQ01001001.1:0-36411 GCA_002796945.1 Plectus sambesii | reverse complement strand
CCCTACCTCTTGCGCAGTCCGCCGAGAAACCCAAATCATCTGATGTCACACTTCTACGCGGTACTACTTCTTTCGCCGTTGTTGGCTTCGTGTAAAGTATTGCTGTCATTCTGTATGCCGCATACGTAGCCCGCCTGAAGGCGCTTTGTCAAGAGAGTTTTACACGACTGATCTGTCGTTTTGGCGACAAATTGCACACTGTTATTGCACTCTGCAAATACGTGAGTACGAAATAAAATACACTTTGTTCTTTGCACATAAACCTACTATTTTCTGTCATGGGTCGCACTCTGTACCGCAAGACATGATGACGTCTTCTAGCACTTTCATCAACGAAAATAAATCGGAACGTAATATGATCACTTTCTCAGTGTAAAAACCCAAAATATCATGGACTCAGTCTGTGGCTTGAAGCTGCCCACCTTTGAAATGCCGCGTACCGTATAACCAAAGATCTGCCACAAAAATCAAATTTTGCATAAGCAGTTTCATTCGTCATTCCACTATTACTATGCAACTATTGGTCGTTGCTATGTTACGCAGAACACTTTTGTCGGAAAGTAGGCGGAGTTTCGACGGTGGCGAGGTCAGTCCATCGTTTGTAAGGAAAAGAAGCTGTGACACGATGTGCGGGCAGTAATGAACAGAGCGCGCGAGTGCAAGTGGGCAAGTCAAAACCGTTCGCTTCAATTATTGTGAAATATTGCGCGCCGACAATTTGGTTTGGTGCGAGCGCGCTTCTGATCTGTTTGCGCCTGCAAAAGCTGTCACTTTGAAGGATCGCTCGACTATCTCTTCTAATTCGCAGACATAATGGTTAGTCCGCGCAGACTTTTCCGCAATATTTATGGGCTCGATTGCAGCTTCTGTTTTGCTATCACTTTTGCATTATTTTAGATTCTGTATTAGTGAAACAGAATATGCAGGATGGCCCAAAAAAGTATTCCTAAATCATTGATTTCTTTGAAGTAGGTGTTCCGGTCTGAAGTTTAGGTGAAAATGAATCTAGTGATGAGCTTTTACTAGGCCGAGATTGACCTTTTAACACCTCAGGATTTGTTTTGGGACTAAAGACTTAAAATTAAAATCCCAAAAAATTATTAGAAATTTTTTTTCGTAAGACATGGTTTTTTCGAAAGAAAATTCCTTCGAAATTCAGACTTTGATGAAGGACGTGGCGCTAAGAAAAGTTAGGAATCATTGAGGAGAACGAGGCTAGATCTGCAGCTCAAGTAGGTTGGCTTACTTGGGTCCCAACAAGAAATTCTGAGGTCTTCAGAGTTCAAACTTGGCCCATTGAAAACTATCCCTAGATGCATATCCACATAAGAATTCCGACTGGAATATCTAGTTTGAAGCGAGTTGTGATGGAGGGATACTCTTTTTGGGCCACCCTGTAGCAAGTCACAATCAACAGTAAACGACTGTTCCCAAATGCTGCATTGCTGCTCGCGGCGATTTGAAATGTGGCATTTGCAATCTTTTTCTAATATTACAGAATAGCCATTTTATTTTGCGTCTGCAATAAGACATGTAAAATGATAAGTACAGTATGAATGCTCATTAATTACTGAAGTTGAGTTCAGAGAGACGGGTAAAATCAGCGGTTTCTTTGAAATTCGGTTATTCTCAATTCGGATTACTCAACCGCTCACTTTCTGCTACCCAAATTTCCGAATCCTGCCCCATTAACAATCGCTTGAATTTCCTAACAACTGCAATTTCAAAGTGGTGTGTCGCGGACGGTACTAACTGATTAGCTTAATGCGCTACAAACTATTTCAGCCGAATCTGAGGCCCAAGCGTGCCGGTGGGAAGAGCCACGCCGATGTGACCAGTAGAGACAAAATAGAAGAAGATGGAACTTTGTTGCAGAACGGACCGCAAATCATTAAACGTATTCTGCGCGTGTTGTCGGCTCGAGAAATTCACCGCGTTTCTGGGTGCGTATTTTGTGATACTAAAAGCCAAATATGCAACGAAAATTGGAAAATATTCTCTGAGTTCGACAATTTGCTCATGCTTTTCTGATGTAAGTTAAGTTTTAGTGAGTTTTCTTGCACCCTTGCAGCTTCAAGTAGTGTTGAGGTAGTCTTTACGGTAAAAATGCGCATGAAACGTGTAGGAATAAGAAAAAATTGCACGAAGCCTGAAAAATTCTCTTACATGCGTTTTAATGTACATTAATTGCTAGAGCACAGCACGGAGCGCACAAACTGTCTCTGATATCCAGTCCCGATCGTACTTCATCAGTCTGCGTTCTATCAGCGGTATTCAGGGTGTGTCGAACCTGGCAGAAGTATGCCGCGTTGGTGTTGAAAGAGCGTCGTCGCGTGTTGACGATAATCACGAGCAAGCAGAATCGAAGGCGAACGGAACGTGAGGTTATCGTGGACAATCCTGAGACAAAGCGGTTTCTTCGGGTAATGTTTTTGATTTTGCTTACAGTGGACAGAAACACTATCAAATGTCTGAAGTGAAAAAATTAAGCAGTGATGTTTTAAGTTTTGAAATGGAATTCTATCTATTTAGACGGCAAGAGAAATTGCAATAGGATCATCTTCCCGCCAAATTCTGAATAGCCGAATTACTGTACACCGTAGCTCGCTCTCTGCGATAATATAGACCGGGATTAATAGATTCATTCTTCAGGATATAAATTTTAGTATCCTAGTGTACTGGATTCGGTCGCAGCATATGAGTATTGAATTTCAGGATCTGGATATGGATTGCGGATTGGCGATTATGTTTCGAGAATTCGAGCGGCGTTCATTGGACACTAGTCCGGACACTTCCTCGGGTGCGGAAGTGGAAGACAGAATGGACTTCGAGGCGATGGATTCCCACCTGTCTCCATCATCCACTGTAATCGGCGCTTTGTGCTCCACAAGAATTTTCGGTCAGTCAAGCGCAATCGTTTCATGCGGATACATATGAAGTACCATTGCGTTTTCTCCAATAATATAACATGGTACAATAGTATTTTTCGATTAAATATTTCGAAATCGAGGTTCGGTTTCATCACGAAAAGGTGAAGTTGCTAATTTGTGAGCATCTAATACATGCTGAGAGGGATGGTGGAAAGCAAGTTTTTGGTTGCCATAGCATATATACTCGCAGTTAGGGACATAATTTGTTGCAGGTACATCGGCGGACTGGTCTGGTCGCGAGCAGCAGTTTCCTTATCAAGGCCTGAGTGCTCTCTTGGTGCCCAAGTCGCTGCCGGAAGGGACGCAGATTAGTCACTTCTCATTATCGCTGACTCAAGCCAAGAAGATGGTGAAGAGCGAGCTGAACAGGGCCACATTCGCGTGGGCGTATCAATGGCCCAAAGACGTGAGCACTTTTTCCAATTACGGTATCCCACTACTGTTGAGGCCAAATAACCCACTGTCTCAGCCTCTCCTCTAGCTTCACCTTCCTAGGCCCGCAGCCACTCTGGTCTCACAGAGACGCCCAACTTTCGTGGAATACGAACAATATCTTTGCTGTGAGGATATAAAGTTATATTATTTGATTGCAATATCCAAATGTCGAACGCTGAGATCGTGCAGAGCGCGTCTTCGCAAGTACAAGCGCCTTACAGCAGCACATTCTTAGTTAGCATTACGACGCAAAACATAGGGTCACCAAACAGAACAAGGCGGATGTGTCTCTATGTATTGTATGGTGATGCTAACAAAAAAATGTACTTCTGTTGGTCACTTTTTTCGCAAGCTGCCTCGCAGGAATTGCGGCCTCGGACTGGTAGATGGATGATACCATTATATTCACAAGAGAAACTTTCAGAATATCATTCAATCAATAGGCGAATGATTACTTTGGCGTCATTTTGTCTGTAACCTATGTTGTTTAGCAAGTGACCAAGTGTATCATTGTGATGGCAGCAAAATTCGTGGAGACGCAAATGCATCAAGAGCTTTTGAGCGCCATTCGATCCCTTCAGGATGGAGATGTGGCGCTGGCGGGCGGCGTCACTAACGAAGTTTACTCGAGCGAATTGTGAGTTTCTAGTTAATGTTTTTTGTTTATTAACAAGCAGTCGAGTCAAGCATCGTAGTAGGCACAGGTTAGCGCGTCTTTTGGTGTTTGAACATCGTTTTTTCATTTTTACTAGTGTAAATTGACAGAAATGCTATTTAATTTTGAAGCAGTTTGCCTTATTTAATCTATGATTTGTTACTGATTGGCAAATTTTGACTGTACGAGAATCGAGCAATTCGTATTAATAGGATCGCCGGTCACCCCTAGCCGTGTGCATGTAACCTAAATTAATACTATTAGCTGGGCACGATTGCTGATTGAGAATCATCGCAGCTTATATTGCTTTAGACCCAATCGCTGAGAACCCTTGTCATACCTAGCTAAAACGGTCTGCCTACGCGATATATGCCCACATCTAGAGAGGTAAAAATATCACGATTCCCGAATTAACGACTTTTGTTAATACGATCCTGATTATCGAATAACGATCTCGGAACCGATACCTTTACTTTTTTAATCGAAGGTGATTGCAGTTCTCATTAAATATATCCATAAATCTGCTTTTAAGTTCGATCGATGAAACGGAACTCTATAGAGCCAGCGAATACGACGACGACTACGATGAAGAGAGCGAGGAGTACTTTTCAATGTATTTCTTCGCTTCTTTCGCATAAACTAACAGCGATTACAGAAATAATTGTTTTAGCATGCACCCGGCCTATGTCGGTATAGCGTTCGGCGGTGAAAACGTGCGAGCGGCTTCGTTGGTAATTGGGGAAGACGATCGGACAAAGGAAAGCGTGGGAAAACGCTTGACGGAGCTGAAGGCGAAGGTGGAGGCGTGGGGCGAGTGTCGGCAGAAGTTCGGCTTCATGTTCGCTTCCTGCAGTCGCGGTCGCCCCTTAATCGATGCCGACAATGCTGCGGCTGTAGTCTTCAAGGAACTCATGCCTGACATCCCCCTCACCGGTTTTTTCTCCAATGGAGAATTCGGATGGGATTTTCCTCTACCTCTCGCGCAATCGACCAAGAAACCCAAACTGTCGGATAACTTTGTTGTAGACTGTGCTGTTACTATCGCCATTGTTGGCTTCGTCTAAAGTGAGCATAGATGTTTCGTAAGCTGTATATGTAGCCCGCGTTGTGGCGCTTTGCCAGGGCAGTTTTGCCGGGCCAAGCAGTTGTTTTGGCGCCAAAGCGTGTATCTCATTGCGTTCTGTGAAGAAAGGCGCGAATATGAAATAAAATACTCTCTCTGTGTCCTTTGCGCAAGCACAAGCGTGCTGGTGGGAAGAGCGACTGTGATGGCGAATACGTTGGCGGCAGTGGGCCTCCGCCGAGGAAAATAGGTGGAACCACTTGATAATCTTTCTCCTTCCTCTCTGGCATTTTGACTCACAATGTGTTCTCGAAATTTCTTACACACGTTCGATGTACTCCGTTCGGAGCTTCAATTTCCAGTCAATGCGATGCAACGGCGTTTTTGACATGATGAATAAAAGCTTCGAAAGTGACTTTGATTGACGATTGACGATCATTTCAGTTCAATCGGCTGAAGTCAAATGAATATATGTTTTCAAAGTTGATAATTTTGACGATTTGACGTCGATCTGATCAGTATAGGTAAGATGGAAGAAATTGGAACTTTGCTGCTGAATGGATCGCATATCATTAAACCTATTCTGCGCGCCTTGTCTGCTCGAGAACTTCACTGCGTGTCTCGGTGCGTTTTTTGTGACATATAAAGCCGGATATCGGAAGATGCAGCGAAATCTTAAAAAGAATGTCTTGTATCTGATTTCGACCCCTGCATTAATGCTCTTTTGGTGTAATCTAAGCTGCACTGACTTCTCTTGCACCCCGCGTTTTAGAATGCTCTCGAATAGCCTTTTGGTTCTAAAAACTTTGCTGCAGAAGCTTTAGGCAGAGTTTAGGAAGTCTACGGATAAGAATAGCATGAAACATGTCAGAGCGAGGAAAAAGTTGCTTGAAAGCTTGAAAAAATCTCATACTAGTTTTAATATAAGCTATGTGCTAATCCATAACACGAAATGGATAAACTGTCTCTGATATCCAATTCCTATGGTATCTCATAAATTTTTGTTCTATCAGCGGTGTTCAGGGTGTGTCAAACATGGCAGAAGTATGTCACAGTTGTGTTGAAAGAGCGTCGTCGCGTATTGACGATGACAGCGACCCAGCTGAATCAGGAAAACGCCCTTGAGGCCGTTGTGGACAATCCCGAGACGAAGCGATTCCTTCAGGTAATATATTTGATTTTGCTTACTGTAAAAAGCGACAATGTAAAATGTCTGAAGTGAATAAATAGTAAGCAGAAATTCCTTCAACTCAGACATGTCCTGGTGTCAATCCTTGGTTAGAGAAAGTGCAACAGGATCTTCTTTTCCTGCTGAATTCGCTCCATCCATTCTGTATTGGCAAGGAAAGCGAGGATGTTGCGCTGCTATTTTTATACTCAGAATTTATGTTCAGGATGCTTTTTGTAGACGAATATTCAGGATTCGGTCTTCAGGATTAGACTTTCAGGATGTGGATATGGATTGCGGATTAACGATCATGTTTCTAAAAATCCCTCGGCCATGGCCACGCCCACATAAAGCCGGTGACCCACCTTTGAGTCCGCAGAAGGACGGCATAATGGATATCGAATCCATGCGTTCTTGTCTTACTCCATCGTCTGCTCTCATTGGCGCCGTATGCACTTCGGGAATAATCGGTCAGTTAAGCGTACTCGTATAATGCAGATAGAGATACTGTAAGGCGAGATATTATTGGGTGGGAATAGATTTGGATGAATTGGGTGGTCCGGCCAAACACCCAAATGAAGTCTCCAATATTTATATCCCAACAGTATTACCGAGTGAAACCAATCATTCATCCAAATCAAATCCCACCCAATTGGTTGAACTGGGCCGGTCACCCAAATGAAGTCCCTCCCAGTATTTCTCATCTCAAAGTATAATCGCCTAGGTGTTCCTATTAAAGCGGCAGAGTAAAGTGAAGCTTTTCCAAAGGGATTTAAAAAATCGTGTTTTGGTCTCATCACGAAACGGTTAAGCTGCAAATTTGTGCACATCTAATACATACTGAGAAAAAGTGGAAAGCAAGTATTTGGTTGCCATAGCAAGCAGACTCGCGATTACAGAAGTAATTAATTGCAGGAACATCAGTGGACGGGTCTTGTCATGAGCAAAAAGAGCATCAAGAGCCAGATGTGGATTGCCTGAGTGCATTTTTAATACCCAAGTCGCTGCCGGAAGGGACGCAGATGAGTCACTTCTCTCTATCCTTGACTCAAGCCAAGAAGCTGGCAAAGAGCGAGCCGAACAAGGCCACGTTCGTGCAGGCGTTCCAATGGCCCGAAGATGTGAGTATTTTTTTAAATTTACAGTGTCACACAAATGGTTACCGTATTTTACTACTTTTATCTCATTGTTTACCGTATCATACTACTGTTTGACGCCCAAATTTTCACTGGCTCATTTCCTCTACCTTCTTGCTTATGTCGCCACGCTGGTCTCACAGAGGCGCAAAAACGTTCCAAGAATAGGGTCAGTTTCTTGTCTAATGAGATATATAAGATATGTTTTTTGATTGCTACGTCTGAATGTTGAACGCTGAATTTGCGCAGACAGCGTCTTCATTAGCGGTCTAGCAGGGAAATCGGGCTTGAGCCGAAAGAGGGATGGTACAACCATAATATCATGTTTATAAGAGAAGCTATAAATAGCACAAAAATATTCCAGTGATTACTTTCGCAAGATTTTGTCTATAAGTTGCCTTGTATAGCAGGCGATCAAGTGTATCATTCTCATGGCCGGAGAATGCGTGTCGACGACAGTGAATCGAGAGCTTGCAAGCGCTATTCGAACCGTCTACGGTGGGGAGGTGGCGTTCGCTGGCGGCATCACCGACCAAGTTCTCTCGTACGACTGGTGAGTTTATACAGCGCCATTCATCATAATTCGTCACTTTTGCATCCCATTTCGTCATCTCTGCATCGGTTTCGTCGTTTTTGCATTCAGTCAGGACGCTAGTTTGACGAATTGAATGGAAGAATGACGAATTATGATGAAAGATAGTACAGGAATCAAACAATTCATATTAAGGGAACTCCGTTTTCCACTGCTCATGGGCATGTACAGTCAAAACCGGATAAGCGGACATTTTTGGCAAGCCCCTTGTGCGACATTTGTATGCAACCATGACCGCTTAAGCGGACAAACCGGATAAGCGGACATTGTTCTCTTGCCGGGTCAATGTCCGCTTATCCGGTTTTGACTATACCGTAAATTGTCTGTAGCTGCAGACGAAGGCTGATTGAAAATCGTAGCAGTTTATATTCTTTTTAGCTAATCGCTAAACAGCCTTGTCATATGTAGTTAATGGGCCGGTTTCACATCGCATACTTTAGCTTAAGTAGGACTTAACGCAATAATAAAAGATAGGCCTTAAGTCCGACTTTAGCTAAAGTACGCGATGTGAAACCGGCTCATTATGTCCAGTCAACGCGGTAGATCTTCAAAGCTAGAGGTAGAAGCGTTATGATTCTCGAAATGATAAGTCAGTCAATTCAAATTCTCATAAGAGCGATCTCTTTAATACGAATCCGGAATCAATTTATTTACACCATTAACTAGAGGTAATCATTGTTCCCCTTTGACATATCCATATCTCTACTTTTGTTAGTTTGATCGCCGAAAAGGACCGTCGAAGCGATGACGAAAACGACGAATACGACGAAAACGAAGAATACGACGACGACGACGACGTCGATTACGATATCGACTTATCACTGTAGCTTTTCGCTTTCTTCGCATTAATTGACAGTAATTAAACGAACGTTTGTTTAGCATGGAGTTGGCCTTCGTAGGTCTAGTGTTTGGCGGTGAAAACGTGCGAGCGGCTTCGTTGGTGATCGGGAAAGACGACCGGACGAAGGAAAGCATTGGAGAGCGCCTGATGGAGCTGAAGGCGAAGGTGGAGGCGTGGGGCGAATGCCGGCAGAAGTTCGGCTTCGCGTTCGCTCACTGCCTCCGCGATAGAGCCTTATACGATGCCGACGAGATTACGCTTGAGCTCTTCAAGGAACTCATGCCTGATATCCCCCTGAACGGCATGTTCTCATTTGGCGAATTCGGATGGGACTTTCCTCTACCTCTCGCGCAGCCCGCAAAGAAATACAAACCATGGATTGACGATGCTCTAAGCTATACTATTACTTTCGCCATCGTTGGCTTCGTATAAATTACGCATGATGTGTTCGTAACCTGTGTGTAGCCCGCGTTGTGGCGCTTTGCCAGGGCAGTTTTGCAAGGCTTAGCGGTCGTTTTGGCGCCAAAGCGCGAATCTCATTGCGTTCTGTGAAGAAAGGCGCGAATATGAAATAATGTACTCTCTCTGTGTCCTTTGCGCAAGCGTGTTAGTGGGAAGAGCGACTCTGATGGCAAGTACGTCGGCGGCAGAGCTCCCCCGCAGAGGAAATTACGTCGAATCACTGGATTTTTCTCCTTCCTCCGGCACTTTGACTCCATAATGCGTTCTCGAAATATCCTACATACGCACGATGTGCTCCGTTCGGAGCGTCAGTTTGCGGTCAATGAGTTGCAAAGGCCTTTTTCACGTGATGAGTAAAAGCTTCGAAAGTGAATTCCATTGATGATTGAAGATCAATTCAGTTCAGTCGGCTGAAATCAAATGAGTATATGCTTTCAAAGTTGATAATTGCGGCAATTTGACGCTGATCTAATCAATATAGACAAAATGGAAGAAGTTGGAGCTCTGCTGCAGAGTGCACCGCATCTCATTAAACGTATTCTGCGCGCCTTGTCTGCTCGAGAGCTACACCGCGTGTCTCGGTACGATTTTTATGACACTAAAGCGTTTTACAGGAGATGCAGCAAAAATCGGAAAAGAATGTCTTGTATCTGATTTCGACCCCTGCATTAATGCTCTTTTGGTGTAATCAAAGCTGTACTGACTTTTCTTGCACTACCTCGTTTAGACTGCTCTCAAATAGCCTTTTGGTTCCGAACGCTTTTGCTGTGGAAGCTTTAGGCAGTGTCGAGGTAGTCTTTACGGTTAAAATTCGCATGCAACTAGCTAGAACAAGGAAAGAATATCTTGAGAGTTAGAAAAGAGTCTCTGATACCCGTTATTATGTTAGTAGTGTGCTATAGCACAGCACGAAATGCACAAACTGTCTCTAATATTCAGTTTCTATCGTATTACATTAATCTGCGTTCTATCAGTGGTGTTCAGGGTGTGTCGAACATGGCAGAAGTACGCCGCGCTAGTGTTGAAAGAGCGTCGTCGCGTATTGGCGATGATTGTGCCCAGATATTATAATCATTACGGCCCTCCGGCTCCTCCGGCTAACGTGGATAATCCTGAGATGAAGCGGTTTCTTCGGGTATTATATTTGATTTTACTTACAATGAACAAAAATACTGTATCAAACGTTTGAAGTGAACGAAATTATACAGGAATATCTGCAGCTTTGACATATCATTGTGGCTATGCTTATTCAGTAAGAGAACGTGCTACATGGCCTTCTTTACATTCTAAATTAGCTTAGCGCATTCTTTACTGACGAGGAAAGCGAGCTATACTGTACTGTTATTTTGATATCCAGGATTTATGTTCAGGATATAAATTGTAGTGTCCAGAAATCCAGGATTTGACTTCAGGATCTGGATATGGATTGCGGAGTGGCGATTATGTTTGACGGAATGACTCATGTGCCGTCGTTAGACCGACCTGCATCTGTTGCCATTCCTCCCTGGACTCCGTCTCGCCGTATAAACGTCACGGAGATACTTTCTTGCCTGACGCCATCGTCAGTTGTCATCGGCGCTCGGTCCTACGAAGGACTAATCAGTCAGTTTAACGCAGTCGTATATTGCCCATACATGAGACAGTGCCGTCGTATTTCCTCTGTTCGTATAGGATAGGATATAAGTAGAGTAGTAACGGGGTCGGGGTAACCTCGGACCCCTGATCCCGTCCCCGACCCCGACTTTTTGAAAACCCCGACTCCGTTACATCTCTAGATATAAGCACATTACTTCGAGGAGATCTTTAAAAATCGCGTTTCGATATCACCACGAAAAGGTTAAACTGTAAAATTGTGTGAATCTAAAACATGCCGAGAGGGAAAGTGAAAAACAAACTTGTCAGCTATAGCAAGCGGAATCGCGATCACGAAAATAGTTCATTGTAGGTACATTAGCGTCTTATCCCGAGTACCGACATATCGCAAATGACTGCGTGATCGCATTTTTGGTACCCAAGTCGCTGCCGGAAGGGGTCCAGGTTAGCCACTTTTCACTGTCGTTGACTCGAGCCAAGGAGGTGGTCAAGAGGAAGCTGAACAGAGGCTCGTTCGCAGAGGTGTTCAACTGGCCCAAAGATGTGAGCACTTTCTGTTTCTTTTTACGGGGGTCACACTTCTCTAAGGGGTGTTCGAAAAGTTCTGAGAATTGGACAACAATTAAAACCCGCCCTATTTTTGACCTTAACATACTGAAAACATCACACAGGGCGCATTTTAAGTATTTATAAGGCGCAGTTTTAGTTTTTTCCGTAATGCGCGTGCAGACAATATGCTTGAAAATGAGTGCTTCATGTTTTTGCATAATCATATCTTGACAACGCCATGACCATATTCAATAATTCTTTTTCAAACGAAAGCCTAATGTCTGTTGATCATAAATGTCAAATTACACGTTAAATGAATTTTTACGATGAATCGTTACGAGCCAAGTTATTCCGAAATGATTGTAAACTAATAAATTCTTAGAACTCTTCGAACGCCCCTCGTACTTATCATATTGAAAAACTGTTCTGGCCAAGAAGCCCACAGCCTCAGCATAGCTCCTAGCCCCGCCTGTTCCGCCCACCACCACGCTGATCTCATAGAGACGCTCAGCTTTCCTAGAATACGAACGATTTCTCACATGTGGGGATATGATGATATATTTTGCTTACAACAGAATGTTGAACGCTGATTATACGCAGACAGTGCGTTCTCAAGCGACCGAGCAGGGATTACGGCCTCGGACGGGTAGAATAATGATACCACAGGGTTCGGAATGAAAATTTTTGAAAAAAGGACATTTTGAAACAAGGAGAAAATTAAAAAGATTTATGGTCCCAAAATAGGACAAATCTTTTTAAAAAGGACGATTTCGAACCCTGTGATACCACCACGTTCATAAGAGAAACTTATTAAACATCGCCCAAACAATAGCCCACGGAATACTTCGCGACAATTTGCCCATAACCTGCTGTATTTAGCAACCGGCCAAGTGTATCATTCTGATGACCGCAGATTTTGTGCCGACACAAGTGAACCGACAGCTTCTAAGCGCCATTCGAGCCCTTCACGATGGGCAGGTGGCGCTGGCGGGTGGTCTTGGTGAAGTTTTCTCGAGCGCCTTGTGAGTTTATAGAAATGCTTATCGATTAATAATAAGTAATCGAGCAGAGTTTCGCAGTTGGCACAGGTTAGCGCGTATTTCGGTGCTTGAACAACGCTTTTCACCAAAAATCATTGTCGTTTTTTCATTTTTACTAGTGTATACCGATAGAAGTGCTTTCGACTTCTGAAGCAGTTTGCCCTATTTAATCTATGATTTCTTGTTACCGGTTGGCAAAATTTGACTGTGCAAGAATCGAGCAATTCGTATTAATAGGACCGCCGGTCACCCCTAGCCGTGTGCATGTGTCTTAAATTATTATTATTTATTGGGCACGATTGTTAATTGAGAATCATAGCAGCTTATATTGCTTTTGACCTAATCGCAAAGAAGCCTTGTCATACCTAGCTAAAACGGCCAGTCGACGTGATAAATCCCCATAGCTAACGAGGCTATTATGTCGCGATTCCCGAAATAACGATTCAGTCGATCCCGATTTTCAAAGAGCCATCGCTTTTAATTAAGTTCCGATTATAGAACAACGAACCCATAACCTAAATCTTTATATCTCTAACTATACGTGATCAGAGTTCCTTTTTATTATACCTATACATCTAATTTGATTAGCTCGAGTGCCGAAAAGGACCACTGTAGCGCTGACGAATACGACGGTGACGATGACGGCGACGATGAAGCCGGCTTTTCAATGTAACTTTTCGCTTTATTCGCATTTCTTAACAATGATTACAAACAACTTCGTTTAGCATAAAGCCAGCCTTTGTTGGTTTACTGTTCGGCGGTGAAAACGTACGAGCGGCATCACTGGTGATTGGGCAAGACGACCAGACGAAGGAAAGCGTGAGAGAGCGCCTGATGGAGCTGAAGGCGAAGGTGGAGGCGTGGGGCGAGTGCCGGCAGAAGTTTGGCTTCGTGTTCACTTCCTGTATCCGCGGTTGGGAACTGTTCCGTGCCGACGACGTTGAGATTGCGGTCTTCAAGGAACTCATGCCTGACATCCCTCTCAACGGCATGTGCACTGAAGGCGAGTACGGTTGGGACTTTCCCCTACCTCTCGCTCCTCAACCGGCCAAGAAATCGAAACGATCGAATGACGCTGTTTTAATCAGTACTAATACTTTTGGCATTGTTGGCTTCGTCTAAAGTGTGCATGATGTTCCGTAACCTGTGTGTAGTCCGCGCGATGACACTTTGTCAGGGCAATTTTGCAGGGCTGAACGATTGTTTTGGCAGTAAAGTGTGTATTTTCATTGCATTCTGTGAAGAAATGCGTGATTTTGAGTTCGTCGCAGTCTGCTAATATGCTCTCTCTCTCTCAGTCATCGATTACCTGTCGTCGTCATCACATGTTGGCTGTATCACCCACATAGTAACATGTTTGCCTTCCACACCATCAAGCCTGATTGATAAAAACAGTCGCACAGAAGGGCAGGCGCAATCAATCACTTTGAAAACTTCTCATAGACCCGAGGATTCAGTGAGATATGTTGATATGAGAATATTTGTGCAGTGGAAGAGCAGTTCTTTGCACATTAGCCCATCAACCGAAGTATCAATATAAAGGGTCCGTTCTTTTAATTTCAATCATCTTTTATTGACGGTACCGACTTTCCTTAGAAATTCCAGAAACTATTTCATTAGTTATGATATCAAAAAGGTTCCCACAATCAGACAGAAACCGAGCGTATATTTGCATGAAGAGCATCGTCGATCCGTCTTCTCACGATCTTTTCACTACATTGGCAGCTTCGAAATGTGTTTCAGCTGTGGGAAACCACTTAGACGATGATTTGCCATTAAATAGATCAAGACTTCTATATGTTTGATCATATACTCTCGAAAGATCCGTATGTTCAGTTATTCTTGGTTGAAAGTTAAAACTTCGGCTCTCTAAGCGAATATGTAACTGTAACGTGACACGATTAATGGTTAGCGAGAGCTTGTGCGTCGTGAAGTTTCAGACACGTAATTCATCAGCGAAATGGGGAGAATAGTATATGAGCAGCTAGTGACCATGCTGCTAGGCAGCAGAAGAGAGGTTTTTTGGATTGTTGATACAGTGTTCAACTAATATCTAGCCACGTTAACCTCTGGAGATCAGATCTATAACTTTGTTGAAGCGCACTTGTTAGAGTCAGTCGAAGTTTGCGGAAGTAGTCAGAGTACAAAATATCATGAGTGATATTTCGCCATCAGATAGAATGTCTGCAGATTCGACCGTATAATATCGAGAAGGAACCAGTTCACCAACTTTGACATGTCACCGACTATGGCTATTCTCCGATATGTTTTTTCGCCGAGCCGACAGTTCGTTGATCAATCATTACACTGACTAGTCTATTGAGTAACTCATAGGAGCCGAGTTGAGATGAGCGAAAGTTAGTCCGATTATGCAGAAGTGGATAAAACATTAACAATGACAAAGATGCAAGCCAAAAGGACAGGTGTAAGTGAGTACAAAAGCGTAAGGAAACATCAGAACCAGAGAGAAAGATTGTGAGCGATGCCACGAAGGTAGTCTCTAACTTGTTTTTCCGTTTACCTGTAGCCTTTCATGTCGGCGGCAATTTAGACTATGATGCATCAAATAAGCTTATTGATATTCTGAACTGTTTACTCGTTCATTAATTGTGCGCTCAAATCAACTATTTTAATACTTCACCTTTCCTAATCTGCCTCGATTGCTACTACATCGACATTCAGTCAATATGATATCAGCATTTTATGTACATTTAATATTTTGGGTGGAACTGCAGGCCTGCTGTTATTTGAGAAGTCATTAACTGATCAGTTATCCAGTTGATCTAATAAATGTTCAACGGTCATACCAAGAGTTAAATCCCAGTGTTGACCATTTGCACGTGAACGACTTCAGTACAAGCTGGTGTATAGTCGTATATCTCGATCTTTCGTTGAGAACACTATTTTCTTATTGTTAATTGCCCGGTAAGAGAATTTCTCTGTCAGAAAACTGTCGCGTTAGAGAAAAGTCTTAGTCGGTGAACTCTCCAGGTCCGCGAATGGACCGCGCCCCATCAAGTGTTCTTACGTCCAGTAATTCTTGATTGAAAAATAAAACTTCAGATCCCTAAGCGAATACGTTACTGTAACATGGCACGATTAATTGTCAGCAATACCAAGTGCGAATCATGGAATAATCAAAGCGCGAAATTCATGTATGACAGCTGTGCGCACCAGTTAATTAGCAATTAATGATCATTTCGCTTAGCAGCAGTAGAGAGATTTGTGGATAGTTGCTACCACACTCAACCACGAGTCTGTCACCTTAGCTACTGGAAGTCAGATCCGCAGTCAAATATTGACGCTCATTCGCAAGAGATCAGAATTCGGTCGTAGCTTCCGGGATGATATAATACTGTCTCGTCATGGATGAGAGATAGGATTTGGAGACTAGCTCCAACTCGCCGGTTTTTGATTATTCGTTTTATATATAGTCAGTATGTTTACTTTCTAAGGAGGCTTCCTTGATGTAAGGTGCTAAGCTATGGGGGGCGAAATGCTCTCGTTATCAGGATTTATCCAGTCTTAGAGGATTAATAAGTTTCTTAGCATTTGTCCCGCTAAGTCGCAGGATCCGCTTTCTGATGATAAGTATGAGTCCGTCATATGAACACCTATTCCCTCCGTATATTCCATTTGTCAATATCTAAATCGATTTATAATTGTATATTCAACTTAAAGTTAGAGTTTCTCGAACGTTGTTATAACCTTTGAATTGATTGGCGATGGTTTAGGAAGATGAAACCCTTTGAAATTTGTCTGTATTATACAGGTGGAAACGCTAATTCGCTGTTAAAGAGTTGAATCGTGCGTTATAAACGTTTTATTACGATATCCGTTTAAGATGGGCTTGGGGGTGCGAAGAAGTGCTTCTCTCTTCTAGCTGATGTGTACGGCTTGGTGCCCAGCTGTGCCCACATGTGTCATTTATATTAGATAATTAAGAAGGATCGAAATAAACTGAAGAGAAGAGGAAGTTGGTTGCTAACTGAAAGTGTAGCTTTTTAGCAGGTTGTAAAAGTGATATTTGGAATAGGGTCACTTCATTTCTGTATAGGATTACCCTGCATTTCTGCCAAGCAGTTTCTCGCTGCAATTCCATGTCATCGCGTGATATATGACTTACTAAACTTTAGGCCACGATTATGGAACCGGTCCATTGTTATGTATTCAGCTAACACCGGTATCATAAGGTCTATATTAAAAGAGAATATTGCTTACAGCCTTTAACAATTGATATTAGTTCTGACTGATCGCATTTCGCAAACTTCAGATTAAATATTCCAGATTAATTCGCGCTATTGCTTTTTAAAATTATACAAGAGGAGACATTTAATCAAATATCCTGGGCATGACATGATAATTTTGAATATTTATAGAGATCATTTGTCAGTTGTCCATAACTTTGTGGTATAATTTTAGAAAACGTTGGATATGTTTCTTCAACTCATCATTCTGCTGACAGCATGTTCCTTGGCGATGGGGATAACCGATCTCGAAACGCAGTGCAGCAGTATCGGCGGCGGCTTAACCCATACTTACGCCAATGGCTCCTGCTATGTTCTCCATCTACAAGCAACCAAATACTTCGTTGCCAAGGCATCCTGTAACGATATTCTTGGCTATGGTGGTCACCTGGTCCACCCTAAGTCATCTGCCGAAGTTAATCTTTCGTTGTCACTAATGCAAGTAAGTCTACCAGTTTGAATATTATTGAACAATATATTGATTGGCTCAGTGGTCTGGTACCGATTCTTTTCGGTGAGTCGATTAATGGTCCAGTACCAATATTGAAATCGATAAGTATCAATATTTTGTGCAAGTGCGTATTGTTGCGCGCCAAGTTATCATGTACCAGACATGGCAATTGGAAGCTGTCGAGAGAGAGGGTGAATAGTGATGGGATCGAACGTTAATGGTATACAAATTTGTGTATAAATGTTCGCAGATGCCATCGCTTTCTTTGAGCATCGCTAATTTACTTATTAAAATTATTTCAAATGCAAATAAAATGAAGCTCTCTAGTAATTCGATTTTATTGTTTAATGAAATAATATCAGTCCCGATTTCGGCTAATTGCGTAACAGAGGCATTAGCATAATTACGATAACATATTTTAGACCGTTTCTATTGAAAACGCGTGGCTTGGCGTGGAGCAACCAGACTGGAACTCACCCGATAACGCTGGCTGGTATTATACGACAGCCATGGGTGATTACAGTCCGGCTACATATGTACAATGGTCTGGTGGAGAACCGAACGGAGGCATTGGTCTGAACGCCGAAAACATCGCGGCTTTCGCTCTTTCACGACTCAGCTACATAGACTATCCTCACTCTCAAACTATCCCTTATCTCTGTCAATACGGTAGGACAGTGTGCATTCCTCATTCGTTAAAAAGAATGTGTCACGTGACTAGAAGTATAAGTCAAATAGATTAGAAAGAAACAGATGATTGAATCAATTGAAAATGGATTAACAAAAATTTAGGGCTTGTTTTTTTAAAAAAAACAGTTGTAATTTTAACTGCTGCTGTCAAAATTGTGGATAAGGTGGTGGTTGTTTAATTATGATGTGAGCAAAGAAATTTGCTTCCGCTACGGTAAAGCCAGTTAATTACCACTTATTCCCCAATAAAACAATTCTTGAAATAGAGGCCTCTCATAAAGATGAAATGTCTACAAATTTATCGAAATCCTTCAATAGCACTTTTAAATTCCTTTGATTAGTGTAGTACGCAATTGAACAGAATCACAGGGTGGAAGAAACGGCGGAGAGATTTATCGAAGTTTTAGCGGGCCTTAAAATATTAAGAAGGACAATCACTTTTCTCACACCTGAGCAGAAGTATGCTAAGTAAAACTGCAAACAATCTTATCCATTCTGCAGCCTGTAACCAACTGAAGCTGTTTTACAAAATAAAATGATTATAATTACAGAAGAGTCCCGAAAGCAGCTTGTCACGGATTTGGAAGAGAAATGCGCTAGCGTAAACAGCAGTTTGACTCACGTTTATGCTAACGGGAATTGCTACGTTTTCCATCCACAAACTACTCCATACTTTGTTGCAAAGCTGTCCTGCAACGATTTCGCCGGTTATGATGGCCATTTAGCTCATTTGAAGTCGGCAAACGATAAGAATATGGCCGAAAGCTTGATGCGAGTGAGTTACTTTCTTTAAAACTGTGCAGATCTACTTAGTGTTCGATCATATACCGGTTCAGTAATGCATAGTACGTCGCAAATAATCGCTATTAAAACTTAAATAGGCTTGCAAGGATGATATCAATGTGAAAACCTTTGCACAGAGTGCAATTATCGTAACTGGTTTTTCACAATCCCCACTTCTATACAGAAGCCATACCTGCGTATCTATTTTTACGCATAGTCTAAACATGTAGTCTCCAAATAGTAGGGCTCATGCGAGTGTATATGAATGAAAGAGCAATCAGTGAGTGCACTGATACTAATTGTGGCCAAGTAAAACGTTTGATCTTTCGTACGAAATTAGATTTAGCAGTCAGTCTATTGATGTGTATACAGTAAAACCCGGTTATAAGCAGGTCTTCCGTAACCAGCCAAGAGCTGCATATAGCCGGGCTGCATATAACCGGTTTTTACTGTATTTTAATACGATATTTGTACAAGTGAAGGTTTGAACCATTAAACAGGCAATTACAGATTCGTAAATAAAGTCAGTAATCGAGTATCACGTTTTCTTGTAACGAATGTTCAAAGCATAACCACTTTGTTAAACACGTCTTAAGATAAGTAAGAAGCATTAAATCCTCAGGGACTCTATGCCGACATAAAGGTGATTAGGTGCCATACACAATACAGCTCATATTTTCATAAAGAAACATATATTTCTATAATATTCAAATAGATCTTGCATAAGGCCTTAACTTACTCAATAAGACGTTGGCCGCTATTGAATCTTCTCAGTTCTGCCCAAGCAATCACGAAAGCTCTCCATCTCCTGCATCTCTAATATCCACAGCATGAAGTTTGATAATTGGTGACGCAGCTAAACTTCTTACTGTATTATAATTAGTGCAAAAGCAATTATCAAGATTTTAAACTTGAAATAGAGAACCAATCGTGGCTTTTTTAGGCCAGTACAGCAGGAAACAACTATACATGGATCGGTGTGGAACAACCAGACTGGAATGCCGCTAACACCGTTGGTTGGTCCTATACAACACCAACAACTGAAAGTAGTTTAGCAACATACCTGCCTTGGCTGAGTGGAGAGCCGAGCGGAGGAACGACTGAAAATAATGCAGCATTTTCTGTGGGCAATCCTACCAATTACCAAGATTTTCCCTATTCTACCAGTTTTTCGTACCTCTGTCAATATGGTAAGCAGCAAGATTATAAGGTCTCGATATATAATTGTGCGAAGCTTAATCCTGTTACTCAAAATATAGTATAATCATATTTAAAAGCCAGTTATGAAGTAGCGATGACAACAGAGAATATGCAGAGGAATAAAATTCTTTCTTCTTTACAATTTTCCTCTAAAAATTTGATGTCCAGTGATATGGAAAGGCGTTTCGTTTGCAAATTTCTGCTATCGCTTGAATTAGCTTTTAGTTATGAGTGATTTATAATCATCATTTGCAATTTATCGGGTAAATAGCATGCGAACAGCAAAAGATTCTTATCATCATTAATTGAAAATGATGTGAAATGGAATCACTATCACCGAATTATCAGTCCTAATAATTCATCGCTTTCTGAATCTGTGTCCGCTCAATAATTTTCAATTTGATATTGATATTCAATCTCGTCTGTCATAAATATCATATAATCTTATTAGAATATTTATTCAAATAAGAGTAGTTTTCCACATTAAATAAAGATAAGAAAAGTCAATAATGACTAACTTTTTCTGCCTACGATTTGCCATCGGTTTGCCATATTTCAGAGCCAAGTTCGCAACGAAATGTAACTGCCTTGGAGACCAGTTGCAATCAACTAGCCACTCCGAATAAATATTACTACGCTGGAACTTGCTTCTTTGAAAGTGCTTCAGCTGCCACTTACAGCGCCAAGAAGACTGCATGCCCTGCAATGGCACCGTACTATGCATCTCTAGCGATTTTGGACACGGCTGAAAAGCGTATATTGGCGCGCAACATTGGAAAGGTGCGGTCACTGAACTTAGGCTGCGTCTCGAGTCGCAAACAATGCTGTCGATTACCACAATCTATAGGACAATATAGAAATACTTTTGAGGTTTCCTTAGTGTCTGGGTGATGATGGGTAGGTACAGTATTAGTCGTATGTGATGGGTATGGCGTGATATTCGATCGGTAGTTGTACTCTATTCGTGCAAAATTGTTCATTCATTGCTGCTCTAAATTGCACGTCAGTTAACAAATTTGGTTTCTTTTATTAACTTCCACTTTAAATACCATGAGAAAAGCTTTTTTCTAATTTTTTTCTACGAGTAGATACTGAAGATTTCTATAGTACAGACTTTGTTCGAACTGGGAGAAAAAAATGATGATTTATTGGTAAGTATTTCAGTTTATTCGAAAACTGCTCTCTAACAAATATTGTGAAGTAAGTACTGCTCAAAAATTGTGCCACACACCCATACACAACTAAACAGTTTCATATGAGCGCTTTGTTAGGCGCTTGCATAGATTCATAACAAAATAGAAAGTATTGAAATAATGCTGAGGTTAGTTAACAGAGCTTTGATCATTTAGAAATCGCTCAATGCTGCTTCTTCGCCTGTAACGAATCTCGCATACTGGACCGGCCTTGAGCAGCAACCAGCATGTCCAAACAATGCGTGCAACGAGGAACCAGACAAGTCTTGGTATTGGGTCGACAGTGCAGGATATGCGCATTTTGCCGATCTAAGCAGTCAAGGCTGGGCCAGTACGTATCCAAGCGATACCACCAACTCGAAACAGTTGGCAACGCTCAATTACAACGGCTACACTGATGTTATTAGTACGACGACAGCGCTCGGTCTCTGCCAATACAGTAAGTGATCATCATGGTTTTGATATACTATTACGTGCATATGAGCTCTTACATTGTCAAAATTATTCTATTGGAAAGATAAGTATACATTTTTTTGTTGTGAATTACATTATTCTGTTTTTTACATTTTCAGGTACTTTGGTACCGGTACTACCACCATCAACAACAATATTTACAACAACGACATCAACAACAACAACGTCAACAACAACTCCAACTACAACGACGACTACAACATCAACTACTGCACCGACGACAACACCGACTATAACATCTACTACAACATCCACTACAACACCAACTACGACAACAACTACGACAACACCGATTGCAATACCGATTATATCTCTGATTACAACACCTACAGCAACAGGGACAGGTATGTCTCAGCTTTTCCTTTGAGCTTTTATGTTTTTTAACTTCTTCCTTATTCAAAATACAAAAAGTAATATGAATAGAGCAAGAAAAGTCATAAACTCTATGAGATGTAACTTTTGAAGGGGATCGTCTTTTAAAATGGCCGATTTCACAAAAGATTATGTCTTTTCTAATAAGCGTCCCTCTCCAATCATTCCTAAAAGAAAAACCTATGAGGAACGCTGCAATAGCATTTGTGCAATTAAATAAGGATATTTCTTATTTATTCAAATTCGCTTTGTAAATTTCAGTCATACTAGTGTACTTACAGTGGAGAAACTAGAAAATATTTAGAGTTACATACTGTTTCAAACACAATTTTCAGCTTGCAATATAACAACACCAACGATTCCAGGAGGGACAGGAAGCAAAGGTAAGTCTGAGCTATTTTAAATGTTAGCCCTTATTTACCGGGTTTTCTCGAAATTACGCCCCCCTATACTCTTTTTTCAAGAAGCGGTAAAATTTTTTCAGAGAAACAGTTGAAGATGACATTACCTTCGAAAATAGGCATGTAAAGCTTCCATGCTTGATATTGTTTGCGATGAAATAGTCGTTAGAAGCTGTTTTGTAGCTTTTCAAGAACAGAGCACAGGGGGGGCGTAATTTCGAGAAAATCCGGTAGGAATAACAAATCGATTACCTACTTGTCTAAACACTGGACAATCAAATTTGTGCCGATTACTTCGAGATCGTTATAGGTATAGCTGCTGCAAAATTTCAGGGCAACAGCGTTAATTTGGTTGCATCTTTCACTCTAAGTTTTAAATTTAACCAATTTCCTCTATCTCTGCCCAAGACGGGTTGCTGTTCACGTATCTGAATCATTGTTGCTATAGATCAACAGTGCTCAAATTTGCATATTAGTGCATTATTTCGAATCGTGATGATTTTGTCGAGATCGCATCAGATAGGTATCTGACATGAACTCTTCTGTTAAAAGTTTGTTAAACGTAATTACCTGGTCTTCCATTCCCCGATTCGTCTCTACTGCATTATTAATTTCGTCTCCCTCGCGCTCAGCTTTGTCAATATTGCATTCGAAGCGAATGCAAAGGTGATCAAGTTCGGTATAAAAATGACTAATTGGAATGCGATTACTTGCAATTGTGACTGAAATTTCACGATTCACCAGGATTTTCTTTCTCATATTTCAGCATCACGGTTTTATCGCTACAGCTTCGGCTACTTTACTAACACATGTTATTGGTTAAGTCAGTCGACGGCTACACTATACAGATGTATCTATATGTGCTACACAAATGAGCTGTGCTTTGGAGTGTCCTACAATTCGGGCACTAGTGATTGTCAGTTACTCGCCATTATCGCCAATGAATTACTGTATTCGTCTGAGCTGATAGTGGACAGTCAATACAATACCTTTGTTCACCAGCGTTACTAGATAGAGTAGACTGGGGCCTATTTCATAAAACTGTTGCAATTGCAGTGTTGCAGAATTGCGGAATTGCAAGTGCGGTGATTGGTCAATTTCCAGTTTTTTCCAGTTATTTTTGGTTTTCTGACCAATCGCCGCTTATGCGATTTCGCAATTCTGCAACTCTGCAAAGCAACAGTTTTATGAAATGGGCCCCTGCTTGAGGGGTTGAGGAGGTCACATTTAGTCACCTCTAATACTGCAACTATATTTTAACCTTAACAGCAGTATATAAAATGATAAAAATGCAGAATATGATTGATTTAACTTTATTCTGTATCGACTTGACATCAAGTGATAAATTTCAATATTGCACAGTTTAAGACAGTGATAGAAACTGCCTGTTCGCACAACTCATTGTTGAGCTATCTGTGAATCATATGTTTATTGTTAACTCGTACTGCTGTGCGTATGTCTGCTATTCTGCTTCTGTTCGTACCGTCATATCTCTGCTATTCATCGATTGAATACAAATGATGCCTTTATAATATTAAGGCTGTGTTAGGACTATACATGGTTATTGTGCTAGGTTTTTTCGTCTTTTTTCATCGGTAATTTCAAATGTTGTGTTCGTACAGCTTGTGTTGTTAGTATCGCCATTGTTAATTAAACGTGGTATGTCACTGTCTGTGTAACCATCTGAAATCATATCGAACCTTAAATAAATAGCGCACTAAAAGTAATGAATCTTTATATATTCGAGCCCAAGATAGAACTTGTCTGGGGTTACTCGCAAACTGAACTACACGGACATTTTTGCTTGAAAAAACATTTTTATCCTGGGACTTCTAGAATTGCTACCATATAGGACGAATGGCAAGGTATGCCCTCCAACGACAGGTCATCGACCCATACGTGACAGTTTTCCAAGGTGCCTAACCACAGAGACGAGACCGGCAGTAGGCTTGAGAGTCGTCAAGTTCAAGTTTTCATGGAACATATTAAAAGAATGCTCTTTGGTGACTTTCAGTTGGCTTGACCACGAGTTCGGGTTGCCCCTGAAGCACTCTGCATTGGCGGAATAGCATGATCCCTGTCATACACCCATGTTAATTGATCAATGGGACTGTTGCAGCTGTTGTCACACATTTTTCGCGGGAAAGAGCTTCCAGCTGAGTAGTGTACACGAAGCACACTTCAGTAAACAAAGGCGCATTTAATTTTTCCTCCGAATAAGTAGCTATGAGAAATTGCACATAGACGCAGATGGAATCTCAATGTACATAGCTCAACGGTTTGACTGCTCGGCTGAGATTTACTCGTAACAGAGTCGGAGAACCTATCATCTCCTCCAAGGCCACATTGTGAAAGACGATATAACTCGATGGTAGAAAATTTGGACTTTTCCGAGATCTGCCAACGGAACCGAAATGAAATCTGCCAGGCTCCTTTTAGCTGCGTGTTCTTGTGGTGTAGTGGTTATCACATCTGTCTAACACACAGACGGCCGCCGGTTCGAGCCCTGCCCAGATCTATGTTTCTCTTTTACTCCTTGCTCTTTTGACTAAACAGTAGAGAGGTGTTCTATTTCGCTTAAAGTATGACGCAGTAAAGCTTGATCAACTTAACACTTTCTTTAAATAGTCAGCTTTTGGAATACGAAGCATAATTTCAAACTTTTACTGATACAGTTTTGCAAATAATTAAATGCTATGGCCTCAACTGAAGTTAGCATCGTGGCTGATGAGCTGTTAACCAGCGTACAAGGATTTGATCAATAGAACATCCTCAATCCCGCGGTCTTACAGCTATGACCATGAAAACACTGTTTTAAACATTCAACGCCAAATAAGCTCTCAACGATAACGCCTACTTTTTCAAAATACACCCCTTTCCTGACAAAGACGCCAGGAATTTAAGCAAAGTAACTAAATGTATTTGAAATTTTACTCGGTTAACGGTTGTGAGAAAATATTACTTCGTTGACGAGTTGTGATACTTTGAAACTTTGAATGTTTTCCGAATTTCCGAACTTTTAGGTATAGAATCAACTGACTATACAAAGATTTCCTCCATATAAATAATGATCAGAGTAATCGTTGCAGTTTGCCAGCACTCTCTCTCTCCCTCTCTTAATCATCAACCACCCGTCGCCGTCATCAAAAGTTGGCCGTATCACGCCATAATAACATGTTTGCCTTCCATATCATGATACTTGATTGATGAAAACAGTCGCACAGAAGGGCAGGCGGAATCGATCACTTTGAAAACTTTTAATAGACCCGAGGATTTTGTGCGATTTGTTGATATGAGGATGATTGCGCAGTGGTAGAGCAGTTCTTTACACATTAACCCATCGACCGACGTATATAAATATAAAGGCTGCGTTCTTTTAATTTTTATCATCTTCTGTTGTACTTCCCTGAGAATTTCGAGAAACTATTTTGTCAGATATGACATCGATAAGAGTCCCGCAGTCAGACGGAAATCAGGCGTGTATTTGCATGAAGAGCGTCATCTATCCGTCCCTTCACGATCTTTCCACTACATTGGCAGTGTTGCAAGCTTCGAAATGTGTTTCAACTTTGGGAAATCACTTGGACGATAATTCATCATTAATCAGATCAAGACTTTTATATGTTTGATCATAGACACTTGACAGGTTCGTATGTCCAGCAATTCTTGATTAAAAGTTAATACTTCAGATCCCTAAGCGAATATGTAACCGTAACGTGGCACGATTAATTGTCAGCGAGAGCATTGTGAAGTTTCAGACACGTCATTCATCAGCCAAATGGGCAGAATAGTGTATTAGCAGCTAGTGACCACGCTACTAAGCAATAGATGAGAGATTTTTGGATAGTTGCTAGTGTTCAACCAATATCCAGCCACGTTAGCCTCCGAAGATCAGATCTATAATGTTGCTGAAGCGCAGTTGCTAGAGTCAGTCGAAGCAGTCGGTGTACAAAATGGTTTGTGCGATATTTCGCCATCAGATAGGTGAAAACGTCTAGACATTCGACCATATTATATCAAGAAGGAAGCAGTTCACCAACTTTGACATGTCATCAACTATGGCTTTTCTCCGACAGGTTCTTTCGCTGACCGCACAATTCGCCGATCAATCACTATACAGAATGGTCCATTGAGTAATGCATAAGAGCCGAGTTGAGATGAGCGAAAGTTAGTCCGAATACGCAGGAGTGGGCAAGAGCAATAGCAAAGATGCAAGCCAAAAAGACAGGATTAGTTGAGTACAAAAGCGTAAGGAAAAGTTAGAATCAGAGAGAAAGTTTGTGAGCGATGTCTCAAAAGCAGTCTTTAACTTGTTTTTCCGTTTGACTGTACCCTATAATGTAGGCGGGATTTCGACTAGGCGATTTCGTGAACTGACCGCGCCCCCAGCAAGAGTCCTTATTTCCACTAATTCTTGACTGAAAATTAATACTTCGGACTTCTACCGAGTACGTTACTGTAACATGGTACGATTAATTATCAGCAATAACAAGTGCGAACCATGGAATAATCAAATCGCGAAATTCATGTATGACAGCTGTGCGCATCGGTTTATTAGCAATTAATGACCATTTTGTTTAGCAGCAGTAGAGAGATTCGTGGATAGTTGCTACCACGCTCAACCACGAGTCTGTCACCTTAGTTACTGAAAGTCAGATCCGCGGTCAAATATTGACGCTCATTCGCAAGAGATCAGAATTCAGTCGTAGCTTCCGGGAGGATACAATACTGTCTCGTCATGGATGAGAGATAGGATTTGGAAACTAGCTCCAACTCGCCGGTTCTTGGTTATTCGTATTATATATAGTCAGTATGTGTACTTTCTAAGGAGGCTTCCTTGATGTAAGGGTGCCTAGCTATGGGGGGGGGGGGTGAGAACTTCTTGTTATCAGGATTTATCCAGTCTTAGAGGATTAATAAGTTTCTTAGCGTTTGTTCCGCTAAGTCGCAGGATCCGCTTTCTGATGATAAGTATGAGTCCGTCATATGAACACCTATTCCCTCCGTATATTCCATTTGTCAATATCTAAATCGATTTATAATTGTATCTTCAACTTAAAGTTAGAGTTTCTCGAACGTTATTATAGCCTTTGAATTGATTGGCGACGGTTTAGGAAGATGAAACCCTATGGAATTTGTCCGTGTTAAACAGGTAGAAACGCTAATTCACTGTTAAAGAGTTGAATCGTGCTTTATAAACGATTTATGACAAGTCTGATATCGGTCTAAGATGGGCTTGGGGGTGCGAAGAAGTACTTATCTCTCTTCTAGCTGGTGTGTACGGCTTGGTACCCAACTTTGCCTAAATGTGTCTTTTATATTAGATAATTAAGAAGGATTGAAATAAACTGAAGAGAAGAGGAAGTTGGTTGCTAACTGAAGGTGTAGTTTTTTGGTAGGTGGTAAAACTGATAGTTGGAATAGTGTCTCTTAATTACTGTATAGGATTACCCTGCATTGCTGCCAAGCAGTTTCTCGCTGCCCTTCCTTGTCATCGCGTGATATATAACTAACCAGACTTTACGCCACGATTATGGAACCGGTTCATTGTTATGTACTCAGCGAATATCGGTATCATAAGGTGTATATTAAGAGAGAATATTGCTTATAGCCTTGAATAATTAAAATTAATTCTGTCTCGTCGCATTTCGCAAACTTAAGATTATATTTCAAATTACTCTGCTTTATCACCTTTAAAATTATACAAGAGGAGACATTTAATCAAATATCCTGCGCATCACATGATAATTCTGAATATTTATACGGTTTATTTGTCAGTTGTCCATTAGTTTGTGTTATAATTTTAGAGAAAGTTGAACATGTTTATGCAGCTCATCATTCAGCTGACAGCGTGTTCCTTGGCGATGGCAATAACCGATCTTGAATCTCAGTGCAACAGTATCGGCGGTAACTTAACCCATATTTACGCCAATGGCTCCTGCTACGTGCTGCATCCACAAGCAGTCTTATATATGTTTGCCAAGTTGTCCTGCAATGATATTCTAGGCTACGGTGGTCATTTAGTTCACCCAAAGTCATCTGCTGAAATTGACATTTTATTGACAATGCAACAAGTGAGTTTCCCACTGTAAATTTTATTTATTAATCATACTTTGCTTTAGTCTGGTGGTGTAGGCTACAGTTGGATCGGTGTGGAGCAGCCAGACTGGAACTCTGCCAATAACGTCGGATGGTATTATACGACACCTATGGATGATAACAGTCCAGCTACATACGTGAAATGGAAGAGTGGAGAACCAAACGGAGGCTGGACTGCAAATGATGAGAACAACGTCGTTTTGGTCTTGGCAGTACGCAGTTACGAAGACTGGCCTCTCTTTGCTGCTCACCCTTATCTCTGCCAATACGGTAAGAAAATATATACTTGTTACGCGTTAAAAATAAAGTGTCACATTATTAAAGGTTTAAATAAAATAGATAAGCAGGAAATAGATGAGTAGATCGATTTTGTGACAGTTAATGCAGTTCGAGGGTTGTTTCAAACGACAGTTGTAATTAAAACAAGTCTGATCACAATTGTGGATAGAGTAATGGCTGGTTAATTGTGTCGAGAGCGGAAATATTCGCTCGCGCTACGTAAGAGTAGACTAATTATCACTGTTCATGCAATAAAACATTTTTGAAATAGACGCCTTTATGAACTAGAAGATGTATATATCTTTATCGAATCTTCAAGGACCTTTGAATAGTGGGGTGGATAAATGGACAGAAACGGAGCATGGCCAAAACGGTGGAGAGCTAATTCAAAGTTTAAGGGGACGTTCAAAATATTAAGAAAGTCAGTTCATTTTTTCCACAGCTAAATAAAATTATTTTATACAAAACAGCGTACTATTCCTTCCCTTTCTGCAACCAGTAATCAACTTAAGCTTTATTAATAAAACAAATTTCAACATTTACAGAAGAATCTCGAAAGCGGCCTATGACAGATTTGGAACAGAAATGCGCCAGCGTGAACAGCAGTTTTACTCATGCATTTTTCAACGGCAACTGCTACGTTTTTCATCCACAAACTACTCCATACTATGTTGCAAAGCTGTCCTGCAACGATTTAGCTGGTTATGACGGTCATTTAGCTTTTTTGAAGTCGGTTAACGATAAGAATATGGCTGAAAGCTTAATGCGAGTGAGTTACTTTCTTTAAAACTGTTAAGATTAACCTAATATTCGATCATACACCGGTTCAATAATACATAGTACGTCTCATGTAATCGCTATCATAGCTTAAATAGGCCCGCAAAGAAGATATTTATGTTGAAACTGGTGCATAGAATGCAATTGTCTTAATTGTTTTTGCACAATCCCCGCTTCTATACTAAAACCATACCTGTGTATCTACTTTCACGCGTAGTCTAAACATGTACTCTCCAAAAAGTAAGACTCGTGCAAGTGTATATGAATAAAATAGCAATCAGTGAGCGCATTGATACCAATTTTGATCAAGTAAAACTCGAGGTCTTTCGTATGAAATTCGATTTAGCAATCAGCCAGTTTGATGTTTATTTAAGTACGCCATTTGTGAGCGTTCTGAACCATTAAACAGGCAAATACAGAGTTGTAAATAAACGCAGTAATCGAGTATCGTATTATCTTGTTACAAATCATACTACCTTAATTTATTCAATAAAACGTTGGCCTCTATTGAATCTTCTCAGTTCTGCCCAAGCAATCATCAAAGCTCTCTATCTCATGCATCCCTAATATCCACGGCACGATGTTTGATAGCTGCTGACACAGGCGAACTTATGGCTGTGTTACAAGTAGCACGAAATCTATCATCAAGATTTAAACTTGACATAGAGGGACTAATCGTGGCTTTTTAAGGCCAGTATAGCAACAGGATACCGTCAAGCATGGGTCGGTGTGGAACAACCAGACTGGAATGCCGCGAACAACGTTGGTTGGTCCTATACAACACCAACGACTGAAAGTGAACTAGCTACATACTTGCCGTGGAGTAGTGGAGAGCCGGGTGGAGGATCGTATGAAAACATCGCAGCACTTGATGCGACTTATACCGCTAATTACCAAGATTTCCCTTACACTAGCACCCTTTCGCCTCTATGTCGATATGGTAAGCGGCAAGATTATGAAATCTCAAGATACAATTGTGCGAAGCTTAATCCTGTTACTACAAATATTCACTATAATCATATTTAGAAGCTTGTTATGAAGGGGAGAAAATAAGAGGACAATATGCGAAGGAAAAGAATTCTTCCTTCATTACAATTTTTCTCTAAAGGTTTAATCCTCAGTGATAGCAAAATCGCCTCTTTTGCAAGTTTCTGCTTCTCGTTGAATTGGCTTTCGGTTAAGAGTGATTTATAATCATCATTTGCAGTTTATCGGGTGAATAGCATGCGAACAGCAAAAGATTCTTCACATCTTTAATTGAAAGTGATATAAGATTGTACTATTATCACCAAATTATCAGTACTAATAATTCATCGCTTTCTGAATCTGTGTCCGCTCAACAATTTTCAATTTGATATTGATATTCAATCTCGTCTGTCATAAATATCATTTATTCTCTAAAAATAGTCCTTAAAATAGGAGTAGTTTTCCACATTAAATGACAATTAAAATAGTCAATAATGACTAATTTTTCTGCCTACGATTCGCCATCGGTTTGCCATGTTTCAGAGCCGAGTTCGCGACGAAATGTAACTGCCTTGGAGACCAGTTGCAATCAACTAGCCACTCCGAATAAATATTATTACGCTGGTACTTGCTTCTTTGAAAGTGCTTCAGCTGCCACTTACAGCGCCAAGAAGACTGCATGCCCTGCAATGGCACCGTACTATGCATCTCTAGCGATTTTGGACACGGCTGAAAAGCGTATATTGGCGCGCAACATTGGAAAGGTGCGGTCACTGAACTTAGGCTGCGTCTCGAGACGCAAACAATGCTGTCGATTACCACAATTTCTAGGACAATATAGAAATACTTTTGAGGTTTCCCTAGTGTCTGGGTGATGATGGGTAGGTACAGTATTAGTCGTATGTGATGGATATGGCGTGATATTCGATCGGTAGTTGTACTCCATTCGTGCAAAATTGTTCATTCATTGCTGCTCTAAATTGCACGTCAGTTCCCAAACTTGGTTGCTGTTATTAACTTCCACTTTAAATTCTCTAAGAGACGGTATTTTCTAATTTTTTTCTACAAGTAGATACAGAAGATTTCTATAGTACAGACTTTGCTCGAACTGGGAGAAAAATTTAATGATTTTTCGGCGAATATTCCACTTTATTCAAAAATTGTTCCCTTGCAAATATTATGAAGAAAATATTGCGCAGAACTTCTGCTATATACCCATACGCAACTAAACTGTTTCATATAAGCTTTCTGTTAAGAACTCATACAGGTATGTATCAAAATAAAAATTATTCAAATAATGTAGAAGTTAACACAGTTTCGAGTCATTTAGAAATCGCTCAGTGCTGCCTCTTTGGATGTTAAGAATCTTGCGTACTGGACCAGCCTTGAACAGCGTCCAGCATGTCCAAACAATGCGTGCAACGAGGAACCAGGCAAATCTTGGTACTGGATCGACAGCGCGGGAAACACATATAGTGCCGATCTGAGTAATCAAGGATGGGCCAGTACGTATCCAAGCGATTCCACCAACTCGAAGCAGTTGGCAACACTCCGTTACAACGGCTACACTGATGTTACGGATACAACAACAGCGCTTGGTCTCTGCCAATACAGTAAGTGATCATCTTGGTTTTAATATGCATATACAGTAGGATTCGTTTACACCGGTAATTTTGGCCAATCCCCCAGATACCGGTATAAACGAATTTCACTGTATAAACCTAGTCATTGCTTACAGAAGCTAATATTTAAAATTTTCTTTTTCACAATTGTACAAGAGCACAATAAGATTATGTTTCAAACCTGAAGCAATTTGCTCTCTTCACATCAGATTTATCTTTTATAAAAAAGTAACCTGAACTTTTGGATCATCCTGCGTGCAAAGTCATTTCTTAGCAATCTGTCATTTCACTTAGAGTTCACAAACTCGCATGTAAGCTAAGTTGTTGCATAAAAATTGTTACCATATGATTTGCTCTCATTTTATCGCGGGTACATTGTACTGTTTCATACATATTTCCAGGTACTTTACTTCCAACCACAACAACGTCAACAACAACATCAACAACAACGACTACAACAAGGCCAGGTATGGCTGTGTTTACTTTTAAAAATTTATTCCTTATTCTCCTTGTTCCCTGTATTAAGATACTACAGTCTAATTAATTTTAGCGTCACCCCTACACTGCTCTCTTTTTAATCAATATGCATTACACGTTATTTTGAGAAGCTTAAATGATATCTAGGTCCTTAGTTTAAAAAAGAGCAGCAGTTTAGAAATAAGGCCGTTAATGCAAGAATACTTGATTTTTTGCACTTTCAGTAGTTAAATGGATTGGTTAGCGCTGGAATAACTCTAACATTAAGGCTTAATAATAACAGTTTTATAGAAAGTAGTGATATAATGAGCATAAGAAAAGCCCAGAACTATACGAATTTTAGCTTTTCGGAACATATCGTCTTTGAAATGATTATTTTTGATAATATTATAAAACCTATCGAACGAGTGTCCCTGATCACTCCGATACGAAATTAAATACGGAAGGGATGGCGCAATAACATTTGTGCAACTAAGGGTGTTTTTTAAATATTCAGGCTGCATTTGTACAATTTTACTCATACTGGTGTACTTGCCGTGGAGAAACCTGAAAATATTGAGGGGTAGATGTATACAATTTCAAAGAAATTTTTCAGCTTGTACTACACCATTAACGACGACAGCAGGAGGGACAGGTGTGTCTGAGTTTTTAATTTTCGCCCTCATTTTCTTTGTTCCGATTTTGAGAATAGTTCTTTAGACAATAAGTAATTGTTTATTTTAATTTTTCAAGTCCCAACTCGTTTTCTTTGATGAATGTTTATGACCTTAATATTTTCGCGTAAATCATATGCTGGCCTTTCTTAACCAACATGTAAATTGCTTCAATGTTGCAATGTTTGGAACATTTTTAGATACATTATTTTAAGCAGAGCTGAAGCTTAGCAAACATGAATGCAAAAATGACAGATTTCAAATTCATCAATCTGAATATAGAAAACAGTCTTGGAAGAGATGGCGCAAAATCATTTATGCAACCAAGTTTGGATATTTTTTAATTATTCTATCTACTTTTGTGCAATTTTACTCATACTTGGGTTACTGACCGCTAAGAAGCTTGAAAACATTTACGGTTACATACTTACAACTTTTAACCTACTTTTCAGGTACAGCAGCAGCAACAACGTATGCAGAAAGAATAAGTATGTCGAAGCTTCTTCTTTAAAATGTTACCCTTTACATGTTCCTTTCTTTAAAAGAACGTTTAAACACTAAGAAAGCATCTGCTTTATTAAATTTGAACAACGCTTGATCAGTTCTGCAATATTATCGCCTATTAATGACAGCTATATGCAAAGAAGAAATATAATATGAGCAGGAAAAGTCATAAACTATGCAAAATGTTGTTAGTTTAAGAGGATCGTCCTTAAAAAGAGCATTTCATAAAGTACCTATGTATCCGTTTGAATTTGCGTCCCTGGTAACTCCGAGATGGAAACGCGGCGAGTGAGCTAAACAAGTTTTCTAGCGAAGCATGAGAATGGGACAGTATGTAGGCAGGGTAAGACGGGGTAGAAGTGGAGTGCTCGCACTTCGCGTGGGCGAAAATCGTGGTTTTACGTTGACAGACCTAAAAATTAACATGCAAAAGCGACCAATTAGGATGCCAGTCCGTATCAATTGTGCCTGAAGTTTTGCGATCCATTAATATTTTCTTTCTCATGTTTCAGCTTCAACGTTCAATCACTACCGTTTCGGCTACTTTACCAACACTTGTTATTGGCTTGATCAATTAACGGTCACATTTTCCAAGTGCCTCAACATGTGCCATGAAAACAACTTGTGTTTTGGATTCTCCTACAATGCGGGCACTAGTGATTGTCAGTTACTCGCCATTATCGCCAGTGCATCACCGTATTGGTTTGAGTTGACAGCAGACAGACAATACGAAACAGTTATTCGCGAGTAACAATAGACTGAAGCAGATAGGCTGGGGGCCCAGGTTAAGTCCTTTAAATTATTTGGTTGCTTTTAGCTATTTTGTTGATGCGAAAATGTAAATGAAAGTGAATCGAGGGCTGCAGCTTTTTTCTCTTTTTGTTTCAGGATCGGATATGAGCATAGGTTTGGGTTTAATAAGAGAATGATCAATCGGTTCGAGTTTTTCGAAAAAATTATGAACCTAATCGATGTATGAAAAACTAAATTACATTTTTATCAATTTCATGAAACTTATTTAGTTATTCTTTGAATAACATCATTAATTTCAATTCATAAACGGTAAAATGGCATTGATCTCAATGAATTAAGTTGACCGGAGGGTTAGGGTGGATAGACTTCTGGAGACTGGAATATCAAAAAAATCGACGACTAGGCAGCTTATAGCCAAGGATATCAGTATATTTTGGCTTGAGTGTATGTCATTGATAACTCGTTTGGCTCGATTGTTTATTAAACTGATAATTCGTTATTGTTTGCATTGCCGCTTTTGCATCGTTTTCACATTTGTCTATTAGCCGCATTATTTGACATACGCAAAAAAAGTTTTGACCTTACCACAAAAGTGATAAAAATGATATAACACAAAAAAATGATAAAATAGGAAGAATTGTTGATTTAGCATTACTTAACACCGCTTTTTGTATACATCAAGAGTAAATTTTCTACATTGCATGTTTAAGACGGTATGATTGATATTCCCTGTTTATGTAACTCACTGCTGCGGCTTTCTGCGAATTCTCTGTTTATTTATGGCTCATATTGCTGTGTTTATGTCTGTTATTCCGCTTCTGTTCTTACTGTTACCTCTATGTTATACATTGATTGAGTATAAATGATGCCTTAGCAATTAGACTATTTTAAGACTATACATGGCTGTAGTTCTCGGTTGTTTTGGCTTTCGTTGTTTACGTTATTGCGAATAATGTGTTCATACCGTTTGCGTCCTTTGTGCCGTCATTGTTAATTGTACGTGCTAAGTCATTGTTCGTATGGCTATTTGTAATCATATAAGTTCGTGTATAAAGAGTTGGCGAAAAGTAATGAACCTTGTCGTCGTGTGTCACGACATAACCATATGAAGATTCATGTTTTATAACCGATAAATGGGTCCAGAAAATGATCGGTATCGGTCCAGGATCACCCTGCAATTGTCGTTTCTCGGTACCACTGCTGATAAAATTGAGTAATCTCTGGTAACAATGTCGGAAAACCTATCATTTCCTCCAGCGCCAGACTGCGAAAGACGATAAAAATTCGATAATTGAAAATTTGAACGTTTTCCGAGATCCGCCCACGGTTCAGAACTGAAATCTGCAAGGCTCCTTTAAGCCACATGGTCTCGTGGTGTAGTGGTTATCACATAACACACAGAAGACCGCCGATTCGAGCCCGGCCGAGACCTATGTTTCTCTTTTACTCCTTGCTCTTTTGACTAAACAGAAAAGAGATGTTCTATTTCGGTAAAAGTATGGCGCAGCAAACCCAGAACAGCGAAATGTTTACTTCAGATAGTCAGCTTTTCGAATGCGAAGCAGAAATGCAAACTTTTACTGATACAGTTTTATAGAAAATTAAATGCTTTATTATGGTATGCTATGGCCTCAATTGAAGTCAGTATCATGGCTGACGAGCTGTTAACCAGCGTACAAGAATCTGATCAACAAAACTTCATAAATCCCGCGGTCCTATAGCTGTGACAATGAAAATACTGTTTTAAACATTGAACGTCAAATAATATATCCATGATAACGCCTGCTTTTTCAAAATAAACCCCTTTCCTGACGAAGACGCCAAGAATTTAAGCAAAGTAACTAAATGCCTTTGAAATTCTACTCAGTCAGCGGTTGTGAGACAATATTACTTCGCTGGCGAGTTGTGATACAGTCAAGGGCTTATATACCGTGGGTCAAAGGGACCGGCCAAAAATCCACGGTATAAAGACCCCCACGGTATAAAGCCACTTGGTACAAAATGAA